>JANAVB010030817.1:12733869-12905750 GCA_029216955.1 Iris pallida | reverse complement strand
TTCCATTCCATTGCCAACCTGAAGGATTACCTGCACTAATGGCCTGTTGTAATACTGAGATGTTTGTATTCTGAAATCATTAACCCATTACCTAGGATGATTTGTTGAACCAGTCCTGCAGCAACTCAGGAACCATTAGAAGGGTTGGGGGGTCTGGTATTCATGAAAGTGTTGACTAGAAACCCAGTTCTCCCTCTGTTATAACATGTAAACCACCAAGTTAGGCATTAGTTTTGGATAATGAGACAGGCTATGTAGATAGAAGGTTGTGATTACCTTGAACTGGGAACCATTTATGAAATAAATTATACTTGTGTATAAGAAATGACTCAACTGTCATTACCCATAAACAAGTATTTAGGAAGAATTGATGTTGGTTCCTTTCTAAGGTATAAAATTCTATTGATGGCATCAGTAAATAGGGTAGCTAATGAATCAATGAAGTAAATTATAGTTAGAACACAAAAACCTTCATATTGTATTGTATCATGACTCTGTGGTTCTCTAAATAGGACATTTGGATCTCGACTTGGACCCTGACCAGTGCCAGCAGCCCGGGACGCCAGGCGAGTACAGTTTATTGTTTGTTTTCATTATTGATCTTTACTATACATCAGTGATTAGTGGATAGATGTGTGATTCCAGTTTTAGATCTTATTCTTTATCGTGTCGGGAGCAGTGAAGTACCAACGATGTATGATCTGACCTTAGACCGTGTAGACCGTGTAGACCGTGATATTTATTTACATCTTGTAGACCGTGTAGATCATGATTACTATTTTACTGCATTTAAACTGTGTAGATCATGATTACTATTTTTTTGTAGACAGTATCTCTTTATTGCAATATTTCATGTAGACCGTGTAACTGTAGACCGTGTAACTGTAGACCGTGTAGACCGTGTCGCATAATTGTTCCGAGACCGATCACATATCAAAGGTACTTCAGTCGGTTGGTGAGTATTTTATTGCATTTCATTTTCTGTTCTTATTTAGTTTTATTGTCTTTCTTCATTTTATTTTATGAATCATATGTCTAAAAGCTAACCCCTGTTGTATAGTTGATTTCAATATTTGGAACTGCACTCAGTGAATTGTACTCGTTCCATCCTGACTGGGTAACTCAACAAATTTTAGGTGAAGGCGATGAGATCGTGTGTCCAGAGGAGTATGGCCCATATGTGGGAGATGGCTTAGAGACGGACCTTGTTTATCAGGAGGATTATTCCGCAGCTGACCCCGCTGCTCTATCTTAGACATTTGTTAGTGCTGAGACATTGTATTTGATTTTATGAGATGAGTTGAGACATGTAGTAGAGATTACCTTGATTTAGACTCTCTTTCATTATGAGACGATTCCATTCTTATTCATGGCAGCTGAGTTGGGATTTAGAATTACTTGTTTTTCTTGTGATATATTTTACTGCGTGGATTGTTCATCATATTGATACAACGTTCTACCGTCGACTCTGCGGCGTAGGCTGGGCGTGTACACTGATTCTTGCCCAAATACTGGGTACGGGTCGTGACAATCCGTACCTAGGATTAGCATGTCGTCCACGTACAGACAAACGATGACTCCTCTTCCATCAGCGAACTTTGTGTAAACACATTTGTCCGTCTCGCTGACTCTGTAGCAGTTTGACCTAATAACTTTGTCAAACTTCTCATGCCACATCTTGGGAGCTTGCTTCAAACCATACAATAATTTCACCAACTTGCAGACTTTGTCTTCAAGACCTTTGACGACAAATCCATCTGGCTGTTGCATGTAAATCTCTTCGGTCAGCTCCCCATTCAGGAATGCGGTATTTACATCCATCTGATGTATCACCAACTTATGTATAGCTGCTAGAGCGATTAACATCCTGATGGTGGTCATCCGAGCTACTGGAGCGTACGTGTCAAATTAGTCTATTCCCTGTTTCTGAGAAAATTCCTTGGCTACCAGCCTGGTCTTGAACTTGTCAATAGTTCCATCTGCCTTCATCTTCTTCTTGAAGATCCATTTACATCCGATGGGCTTCTCTCCTTCAGGTAGATCTACCAACACCCATGTGTTATTGGAGGTGATAGAGTCAAACTCGTCATTCACTGCCTCCTTCCAGAAGATAGCATCTCTAGTCTTCATCGCCTCATCATAGGTAAGCGGATCTGCTTCCACATGATAGGTGACAAAGTCATCTCCGAAATCTTTCGGTCTCCTCGCTCGGTTAGCTGACGGCTCTGCGAGTTCTGGTACAAGAGTTGTTTCCTCAACAACTTCTTCTTGGACTACTGGCCCATATGAGATTTCAGTCTCATTTGCACCTACATCATTTTTCGGAATGTCCGAAAGAACAATATTTTTGTCTTTTGCAAACTTGTCTTCAAAGTATTCAGCATCGCGAGATTCGATGATATGATTTGACTCAATATCAAGAAATCTCCTAGCATCACTTTTCTCGGTATACCCCAAGAAGATCGCCTTCGTAGTCCTTGTCCCTAGCTTCTGAATCTTCAGATCTGGGAGCTTCACATACGCCAGACACCCCCACACTCGAATGACATTCAAGTTTGGTCTGACTTTGAACCAGAGTTCATGAGGAGTTACGTCCGAAATTGCATATGGCACTCTATTTAGAATAAAAGTGGCCGTCAATGCAGCTTCGCCCCAGTAGCATTTAGGAAGACCCGCGGTTAGCAGCATTGATTTCATCATTTCTGTCAACGTTCTGTTCTTCCTCTCCGCTACTCCGTGTTGGATTGAGGAGAATATGGAGCAGTAGTCTCACATATAATTCTATGTTCTTTACAGAACGATGCGAATTCATGAGACCTGTACTCCCCACCTCGATCACTCCTTAACCTCTTGAGTTGTTGTCCAGTCTGCCGTTCAGCTTCGGCCCTGAACTCTCTGAACTTCTCGAAAGCTTCGTCTTTAGACTTGAGTAAGTAGACGAACGCGTATTTTGAGAAGTCGTCGATGAAGGTTATGAAATACTTCATCCCGGCCTTCGTGGAGAAATGTTTGAAGTCACAGATATCGGAGTGCACCAACTCCAGAAGATCTGTGCTTCGATTGACCCGATGAAAGGGTTTCCTTGTGATCTTCGTCTGAGCACACACTTCACACTTCTCCACCTTATCCCCACATTTGGAGATAAGTCCTAGACTAGACTTTTTGTTAATTCTTTTACAATGAACATGTCCTAGTCTATTATGCCACAACTCAAGAGAATAATCAGAAAAAGCAACTGCATTAATGTCTTCAAACTGGTTGACAAGCTGAATTTTAAACATTCCTTCGGTTTGATAAGTCTTCCCGAAGTATGTTCCTTTCTTGGACATCACCATCTGACCAGCATTGATGTCCATCCTCAAGCCTGCGTTGCAGAGAAGGCTCCCAGAGATCAGGTTCTTGGCAATCGCCGGAACATGCTTCACACCTTGAAGCGTCAGAGTGTTCCCAGAAGTGAGTTTCAGTTCCACGGTCCCGATCCCCAGAACTTCAGCTTGGGTCTGGTTCGCCATGACAACCTTCTCAGATATCGGCTGGTACGTGACGAACCATTCCTTGCCAGAACAGACATAGCAAGTCGCACCAGTGTCTATCCACCAGTCAGAGTCAACCCCCACATTTGTGACTTGTGCGATCATAGCAACAAAGTTAGAAACCAATGAAACCTTATTAGGCTCACCTTTCTCTGATTGTTTAGGCTTAGATCTGCATTCACTCTTGTAGTGGCCTTTCTTGCCACAATTGTAACAAGTCACGTGGGACTTAGTCTTCTGTTGCTTGAAAGAAGGACCCTTCACTTTTAGATTAGTGAAGTCCTTCTTCTTGGGATGAGAAGCCTCCTGCTTCCCCTTGGGATCTCTCGTCTGCACAAGATTGGCTTCATCCAACTGTTTGGACAGAGTGTCCACCTTCTGTTGGGAACGCATCTCGTCCTCAACAAGGATCTCTTGCAGTAGATCTCCCAAGCTAATGTCTAGCTTCTTTCTGTGCATCCTTGCATAGAAGGTACTCCATCCAACATGAAGTTTTGAGACGATCACTCCGACGACAAACTTGTCGGGAAGAGGCATCTCTTCGTCTTCCAGTTTCTGACGCAGCTTCAGAAATTCCTTCACCTGTGGCAGCATGGACTTTTCGTCCTCAAAGAGCAATTTGTGATATTTTTCAACCACAAACATTTTGCTCCTGTTCTTGTCTTCTTCATACAGATTTTCCACAGACTCCCATATGTCTCTGGCAAGTTCCTTCTTCGAGTAGGATTCTGCCAGGGAGTCCTCCATAGCATTCAGGATGAGAAGCATGTAGATGCTATTTTTCCTTCTCCACTTGGCCTGGAGTTTGGTAGCTGCATTGATTGCGGCAGTAGATCCAGTGTCTGGAACAGAGGGTTCTTCCTCTAACAAAACATGATCAACGTCTTTCAGTTGAAGAGTTAGGTAAACATTTCTCTTCCAGACTTGATAGTGCTCTCCATCGAACTTTTCCAACTTGCAGAAGTCCGATTGGAGGAGCGAAGCATTAATGTTTTTCATCTACACGGATCTTGCTTTGAGATTGTTAGACCCGAGGCTTGATCAAAGATGAAAAACAGATGCAATCGAGATCTGAGATGTCACACAAAACTTTGCAGTGATCAAACTCAAGATCTACGATGGTACAATAAATCAAATAGCCAAATTACAATCTGAAGGAGAAAAAAGAGAAGAGAAGATCTCTCGTTCTTCCTTGCAAACGTGTTGCAATTGGGACAGAACGGGTTACAATAAAACTAGAGAGAGATAAGAAGAAGAACAATGCTGGGGTGTCAAAACATCGTTGCTCAAAGCAAGATTCGCCCCACACGATCTGCTTCCAGGAACCAGCAAGTTGAAGAAGTCGTGGAACGCTCGAAGTCACCTCTGTTCAGACTCCTCGGATGGACTTGCAATGGCGGCAGCAACTCTCTCTCTCTTTCTCCTTTTCTGACTTGTAATTCGTAGTTGTCACAAAGGAGGCCGGAAGAGAGTATATAGAGAGAGGGTGGAAACCCTAGCAGCCTCTTCAGTTATGGAAAGATTGAATTAAATCCCAAAAGATAGCAATGAGATTTAATTCAAATCCTACGAAATTAATTCAAATCCCACAAAGATAGGATCTGAATTAATTCAAATCCCACAAAGATAGGATCTGATTTAATCACATTGATTCAGCCTTTCCATTACTGATTTGTAATCTGCACAGTCAGCGGATCCCTCCATGCGGCAGCAGCAGCCTGGCCGCATGTGCCGCATGGACCGCATATGTCGCATGAGCCGCATGAGGCCGCATGACTGCTGACGTGCTAAGTGCAAAGTGCCCCAACAAAACGCCACATGAGCCCACGAGTCCGAGTCGCTAGCTCCAAATGAAATTAATCCAAGAGAATGACAAAAGCATTAATGCTTAATCCTTGGAGCCTTATTCTTACCTTCTTGTAAAATCACCCACATGGTTCCCTCCTTAGGGTCACCACCCCATGTGCATCTCTCAACAACACACTCAAGTATATATGTTGAGATAACTCATGGTGCATTTCCGATGTGGGACTAAAATTTACAAGGCATGTTGAGAGCAAGCTCTCTCCATGTAAAGAAAGCACAAACACTCCTTATGTGCCTTCTCCTTATGTTCATGGTCAATAGAGTGAGAATCTTCTTCAGACATTTGCACAATGGAACAAGAAGGAGAAGAAATTATTATTTTTTGCTTTTAAATGAATAACTTAAATAACATAAATGAAACACAAATGGAAAAGAAATATATGCCAAAACAAATACCTTAAACTTCTGTGGAAAATGAATGATCACTTAAAACAATAATGAATGATTTGATGCTAAGTAGTCTCCACGACCTTCACAATTTATAGGTAGATTGCAAGTAACAAAAATAAAACAAAAAACTCACACGCACATGGTATGCCCGTTTTCAACTTATTTTTTTAAATAATTTTTTACTTATTATTTCTAAGCAAGGAAAAAAAAAAGTTAACAGAAAACTGCACTAACAACATGTAAGTTAGTATTTATTATATAAAATACATAGTTTATAATAAAAATTAAACTGAGCATAAAATCGCACTAAGAGCGTAAGTTTGAATGACACCCTAATTTAAGCTCGTAAGTTTGAATGATGCACTAATTTAAGACGTAAGTTGGTGAAAGTTTTGGAAGTTGTTAATAAGGAAAAAATATTTTGACGCTTAATTTGGTTAAGAGTAAAGTGGTTAATGGTTAGCAAATTAATCTATATTTGCAACTTACGTCCTAAAAAAGGACAGTAAGTTTGATCTTTTACATCCTTATTTTTGGCATTATTTAGTAACATTTTTTTAGTAAATTTTTGACGCTTAGTTTGGTTAAGAGTAACGTGGTTAGCAAATTGACCGTATTTACAAGTTACGCCCTAAATTAATTCTAAATAAATTATCTTAGCTTGGCTACTACTTTTTCCTCTCTTCTACTCTCGCTCATCTTATTGTTTTCTTACTGATTGTAAAAATTTTACTTCTCACCCGTAGCATCCATCCTCCCCAATTTAATTTCACATTTATTGAACCAATCCCCCCACCACCTCTCTCTTAATACTCCGGTCAAAAAAGGAACCCAACTCTCAACCTCCCGGTCAAAAAAGAACAATAAAAGAAATTGAATTTAAGTCAAACTTCCGCCAATATTTGGGCGCCAAACTTATGCCCTATTTTAGGGTGTAAGTTGTTAATCTTGTTTTATACTTATTTTGGGATGCCAAATTAAGTAAAAAAAAAATTAAAAAAAAATATTAACAACTTACTCAAACTTATGCCCTAAAATAGGACGTAAGTTGCTAATTTTGCTTTTTTCCATCGAGGTTAAGCCAAATTAAGCATAATTTTTTTAACAACTTACACCCTAAATTAGTGCATCAATCAAACTTACGCCCTAAATTAGTGCAATCTTATGTTCAATTTGAAAATTTTAAAAACTATATTGCTTTTATAATAAATATTGGGAAATGTTTGGTTTACAACCAAACTTTTACAACCTTTTTACAACTTACACCCATTTGCTGACATGTGGGCCAGGCCACCACCTGGCCCACATGTCAGAAAATGGGTGAGTGGTTGTAAGAAGGTTGTAAATGTTTGGTTGTAACTGTAGCATTGCTCAATAAATATTAAATTGATTGCTTTGAGTACAATTCTCTGTATAATTTACTAATACTTTTATTCTCTATACAAAAATTTATGTAATACTCATGTAAAGTACATATTTATCAATGTATTAACATGTGTCCTTAGGGACAAAACCCAGATGATAGATGATGAATTGCAAAAACATAACAATGCCTTCAAAAGCAGACATGAGGGAAATGTGTGATGTTAAGATATAGATAGATACACAAAACTGGTAGAATGAAAGCAAGGGTGCTTATACCAAACCTAAAATAATACAAAGCTAAATTGTCCTTCTGTTGTCAAACCAGAGGTAAAATTATACCAAACCTCCACCGTACCCGCATCCAACAACACGCTAACCCCACCCGACCCAAAAAAGATAAACAATCATACGTATTAAGTTATAGGCCTATAGCATTTAGCATGATGTATAAAATAAATTTGTTTTCTTCTTATCTACGTATCAAATGCATATAAATTTTTACCAAGCTAAATAACTTGATTCAATTGTGTGTGGATACTGTTGTATTTACAAGATGCCAGATAATATTATGTTCTACAATGTGCATCATGGTAAGTGGCGTTTGATCCATGTGTTCCATGTGAAATATCTGAGTTTTTATTCATATCTAGGCATTTTACATGTAGATAATAATCACTCTATATGGACATTTAGTTTAAATGACGAATAATGTAAATTACGCTCCTAAGTTCTCGGTTCAAATTATCTAAACTTCAACATGATTTGCTTGGTTAACAAATAAGTATTATCTGATTGTAGACGAAGTCGGTGTCTTATGCATGATGGCAGAAAAGAGTACATTTACCATGCTCTTGAACTTACAGTTAATGAAGAGACTAAAGGAAGATGAATACATATATTATATGGCATTTTGTTGAGAGATGAGACTAAATCAGTAATTTATGGCACGAAAATATGACATTAACAACTAACCACTGATTCCTGAAATAGAAAAAGGTAAATAACTGTAAGAAAGCAAGGTTCTCTATAGCAGCTGGCATCGGTTAAAATTGGTTGATGCAGAAAATTTGGACAACTCCAAAATCCTATAGTAAGTTTTGGTTGATCAGTTAAATTTGGCATCGGAAAACAGCAACTCTTATATAAGCAGCCTACATATCCAGTGAAGATCTGAGGGCCTCATCTTTCCCTTTCCCTAACCATACAATATGATATCTCTGGTAGATTTCTACCATGTCCTGGAAGCAACTGTGCCACTGTATGTAGCTATGATCCTGGCGTACATGTCCATAAGATGGTGGAAGCTCTTTACTCCGGATCAGTGCTCCGGTATTAACAAGTTTGTGGCAAAATTCTCGATCCCTCTCCTGTCATTCCGTGTGCTCTCAACCAACAACCCTTACGTGATGGACCATAAACTTATGCTCTCAGACATGGTACAAAAGCTACTAGCGCTCCTGTTATTTGCAATCCTAAGCAAAGTATTCTCTAAAGGCAGCTTGGATTGGATAATTACCGGACTCTCCGTATCTACACTGCCCAACACCTTGATTGTGGGAATCCCATTACTGAAAGGTTTGTACAGGAATGAAGCTGCCAGATTCTTGGCTCAGATAGTTGTGTTACAAAGCTTGATTTGGTACACAGTTCTATTGTTTCTGTTTGAGTTCCGTGCTGCTAGGTCAGTTGCTGCAACTCCAACAGAAAACACAGGTAGCTAAACAAACTCGAGTTTAATATTAAACTCGATTGTCATGCACTCTCATTGATGCTAATGCTGAATATTACTGCAACCAATCATAACAAGAAGCAAGTACTAGTCACTCACTACTCATAGTCATAGCAGATGCATCATCAAAGTCTACTGACCATCATTCTGGTTTTATTTTGATTATATTTTGTGAACGCAAGTAGAAGTTTCTAGGTTCAGGAAGCCTAGAACCAACAGAAAACAATGAGTACCTAAGTAGCTATTCGCCCATTGCAGATGCATCACCAGAACTTACTGACCACCATGTCAATTAATTTTGATCCAACACATTCACAAACTAGCAACTCGTTTATAGGTTCAAGAAGCATACTCATACCAAGGACTAGTCGTCGCACTTAACAAATATAGTGGCACGCTTTAAACCATTATATCCAAGTTCTGACACATGCGGTCTGTGACAAGTAAAATGGTTACAAACAAACTACAGAACATACACTTAAATTACTAGACGTGAGAGCGTATATGCCCATATTCTTCTTTAGAAACTTATGAAACTCCCCTTCGACCACTGTGGAAATTTCATTTTATCAGCTAAAGATGGTAACATGTTTTTCTTTGTTATGTAATGCAAGTCCAAATGAAATCAAAGTCCCCAGAATGGACAATTGCTTTCGATGATAACTTTGTCTTTTCATAATCTTAATGATATCCAGGAGCCAATGGGTTTGATCTTGGTATAGAAGGAGAATCAGAAGCCTCTGGAGTACAATATAAACCTGAAGACAAGGAAGCAAATGGCAAGTCCTTGAGAAAGTACAAATTCCAGCTTATTTTGTTGGTGGTGGGGAGGAAACTTTTGGAAAATCCTAACACTTATGCGTGTTTAGCTGGCCTTATTTGGGCATTAATCAGCTTCAGGTATATCATAGGAGCAATCATTTGATCTGACAAAAGAAAATTCTAGAATTTTCTACATGTGATTTATGTTTGAGAAAGGTTATTACTTGATGTGTGTCAAGTAACCAAATATGAATGCATTGCAGGTGGGGAATTAAGCTTCCATCAATAGTTGATAACTCCATATCAATATTAGCAGATGGTGGGCTTGGCATGGCCATGTTTAGCTTAGGTAGTGGCTGTAGAATAATATAGCTAAAGTGAGAATAGAAGTAAGAATATCGTGTAGTATTGATAAACAAATTTCGGCATGACACAGGTCTTTTCATGGCGTCACAGTCCAATATCATTGCCTGTGGGACTCGAATGCTGCTCTTGTCAATGGTATTGAGGTTCATTGTAGGACCAGCACTGATGGCAATCCCATCCTACTCTATTGGACTGAGGGGCATAATGCTTAGTGTCGCAATCGTTCAGGTACGTTGATTTCCTCCACAGATGTAATTTACGTCCTATAATATTTCGAGGCATGTTAATCACCTCGTAAAACTATAAACAAGCACACTCACACTCTATTACCACAATCCACAATATATGTGGGGAAGCTAAATGTATAACGTTATCCAGGCAGCTCTTCCTCAAGGAATTGTACCATTTGTGTTTGCTAAAGAATACGGCTTGCATCCAGATATTCTGAGTACCGGGTATTTATCGTCTCTATCTCATATATTATTTGGTCATATCTCGCCATCTAAATGCTCTTATAATAAGACGATGATGAAATTTCTCTTTTTGTTTGTAGGATTATTGTTGGCATGTTCTTAGCAATACCAATAGCATTGGCGTACAACTTCCTTCTTAGTATCAACTGATACTTTCAACATACATGGAGATCTCCGTCCTTGTAAAAGAGCAAAAAATAATAGCATGCCCTCTAAACCTTCTGATAGATAAGTGGCAATTACAGAATTTGGCTGCACATATTCCCCGCTTGATTATTTTAAAACTCTCAAGTTATTAACCTAGCATTGTATACAAACTTTCTTTCTTGTTTGTATGAAAGTTTCAATGTTAATATTAGGAAATGAGATATTACAGATGAAAAGAAAGTACTAATCGTACAGGCCAGTTACGTAACTCAACAGTGTCTTCATATGAGGCCTCAAAAGTACATTAATGAAGCCAATCACAATTTGCACAACTTCACATGATGATGCAAAATAATTTGGTTGCGAAAAATGTAGTAATACCAGTAAATGCATCACTCGAACAGCTAACTACCTTCATAAAAGAGTAATCTATCAAATATCTTAAACTGTCATCACATTAGTAGAGTTTATCTAACTTTTGGACCGTCATTTTGTTTATGAATATATAAATCTTCATATGCAATCTTCTATATAAAAGCACTAGTTGAACTAGTCTAATCACATCCAGTATGTCCATTTGTAAGGAACCGCCCCTGATTCTAGTTTAGCAAAGGAATAGATATGGGATGGATGAATTTTTACATAATATAATTCAATCATTTAGAAAATGAGATATATGCTGATAAAATCATCCTTCATAAATATTGATAGGTTACAAATTCCTTCCGATGTATAAAATAAACTTATAACTTCCTTGGGGCTAACAAAGAAATAGCAGCAAAAAATCAAGGGGCACCAAATATGTAAAGCATACCTCCAATGCACTATTTATAAAAAAAAATAATGAAGATGTGATTAGAGAAGATATCCCTACTCCTGAAATACTTGTAGGTTCACGATTAATATACAAGTCCCATTGATCCTCGGAGCTAATGAAGAAAGAACAGGAAATCAAGGGCACCATCTAACGCACCTCTTATTGAGCAATAGGAGGTTGGAGGATGGGTCTCCTGTCTAATGTACAAACCATACAGATTGCAGGCCGCTAAGTATTCATTCCTCCAACATTCCCTCAGTTCTGCAGAGTCCCTATACCAATGCTTGAGAAGTGATCAATCACTTGCAGTGTCAGAAAAGGAAATAAGAAGAGTACAAAATTCCAACAATGCAGCCCATATACTTGAGCAAAATATATTAGATAGATATGCTAGCACTTCTGATGTCAAAAGAAAAGATGAAATGAAATTGTAAAAATTTGTTATGCTTCACTAGGGAAAAAAATATCAGTTGTAATATTGTTTATCGATCAGCCACTTGCAGTAGATATGACAACCGATTTTGGGAATCCTTGCAAGTTACAATTAAAGCAGAAGGAAAATCAGCCACGTTGAATCCTGATTACACTATCCATTACACAGGTAAAGCGAATTTCAGTTCTACTGATAAAAGAAAATAGTAAGGATCAGTAGAATGAACGCTGTTATCTAGCTGGCAGCAATTGCCTTCTCTCCACATATAAAAATCGGTAAAAATGTTTTCCACCGAACATACCAACCTAAGGAGTAGGTAATGTACAAAGGAATTCCCACTTCATGATGATGTGATCTCCTTGACTAAAATAAATGCAGAAACCAACTAAACATTTCAATGCTTTAGCAAACTCAAAATGCGAAGTGCATGTGTGTGTGGGTACACACATATTGACATACAAACTACCGCACCTGACCTTTGTTTTTTTTTAACTGTAGTCTTCAAAATCCGGTTGCTCGTGTCCATGCAACATAGAAACTTGCCAGATTCAACTGAATGGCAAGAACAACAACGTACAACAACAACAACAACAACTTCATCCCAAATTTTTGGGATGGGCTGTTTGAATCCTTTTCTTCCGATTCACCTTTGTGGTCGTAATGTCCTCTGTAACACTAACAAAAACCATATCCTTCTTTAAATGAAATCGTCAATATTTATAGAACTATGTATTCCTTTGGGTGAAACAAAAGAAATAATCAAGATTGTAAGCTTCTACTTTGAAATCATTCTCTTGTTACATAGCCCTTCGTAAGGACCTCATCGGTTCTTATTTGGAGATTCGTCAGTATTTATCAGATCTTCTCCCACACCTCCGAGCTTCCGACGACGGCTGCCATCGCCCTTCCTAAGGACCTCATCGGTTCTTAGAAGGGTCCTCTCTTCTCTCATTTTGTTCCCATATTTTGTTTACCCCCGGTGCTTTCCGGGGTGCATAGTTTCATTTTGTTTTCCGTCTAGGCTTTGACCTGACGCGTATACTTTTGTTGGTCGCCGGGCTATCTCCCGGCGCCGCCTTTGGGCTTTTTTCAGTTATCAATAAAATCGGCAGCCAGAGCCATTCCTAAAAAAAAAAAAAAAAAAAAAAAAAAATTCTCTTGTTACATAGGGAAAAAAAAATTAGTAGCTTCCGCAGTGGCATTTCTACGAACAACCTCAAGGCATTACAATTTATGTTCACGAGGTATGTTGTACCAACACGAAGACGGCACAGTACAGCGCGTTCTTGAGTAGCTGTTTCGTGTCCGACACGATACGGACACGGGTTCTTATTTGGAGATTCGTCCTATGGCTTTTGATCAAAAATAAAAAATCTGAATCCAATGGAACCGTAATTAGGACTCGTAAGCAACGTTCTTCCTATGGGAAAAATTGAACTGAACAAGCAATGGAAGTGACAATTTCGTAAATATAATGGTCGAGATAGCTCGCTCTTACTTGCGGACGATAGAGCAGTTCGAGGAGATCGAAGCGGTCGAGCTGGGAGGAGACCCCGGCGATGGCGGCGGCCGGAGTCGGTGAACCGGCGGTCAGGGGCAATTTCGTAATTTCGGTTTGTAGAGCCATAAAAAGAGGGGATAATTTAGCAAATACCCCCATTCCAAATGTTAAAACTAGCATATACCCCCACTATTTATTTTATTTAGCAAATACCCCCTCCTATGTAAAAGAGTGGGGGTATATCTTAAATTTTTATTATTTTAATCAAAAATGGGGGTATTTGTTAGATAAATAAAATAGTGGAGGTATATCCTAATTTCAACATTTAGAATGGGGGCATTTGCTAAATTATCCCTAAAAAGAGCGCTACGAATGAGAGTACTTCTGCGATGGAGGGGTTAAATTTTTATTTTTATTTTTTATTTTTGGAGGGGTTATTATGTCTAGAGAAGTTGGATTTTTTTTATTTTTTATAATAAATCTAAGTTATCCTTTTTTTCTCAAACTAATTAGTTATAAATGGTTTATTGCCGAAGAAATTAGATTCTGGACAATTTTTAAGTTGATTTTTTGTTAGATGGAATTAGAGAATTACAATTGCAATGCAAAATCAAATTGTTATTTGAATTCATAATAATTGTGAAAATCACAATCTCATGGTAACTCATAACATAACTAAAGAATGGCAAAAACATATAGATAATATTCGTAGTCGAAAAACTTGAACGAATTCTTATTTTTAAAAATCTTACGGACAACAAAAATAAAATATTACAAAATTGTAAATCGGTCAAGACGACTTTTATTTGAATGATTACTCATATAGGTAGATAGTCTTCCAAATAAATCACCCTTCGACAGCAGGATTATTTCCAGCTTCCTCGAGTGCATAAAGTTTGTATTATTTCTTCCTTCTTGCTTTCAATGCATCAATCTTCTCATCAATTTTCTCCAATTTAGCTCTCAATTTTGTCGAATCTGTGATGTTTTCATTATGTTCATTCTCCTTATGTTCATGGTCCATAGAGTGAGAACCTTCCTCAGCCATCTGCAAAGAAAACTAATAAAAGATTCACAGTTTTTGTAAAAAATAAAACTCAAAGTTTTTTTTTTTTCTTCTATTTTTTAATCTAGAGTAATTTGTAACCAAATTAAAATGACGATATCAACATATCGTCAATTTACCATCAACAAGACTTATTTGGATTATAAGAAGGACAAACTAATAATATACAAATGTAAAACAGAACAGAAACATAGCGAAACATGAGAGAGAAAAAAAGAGATTTTTTAAATCTATATAGAGGAGGATGGTAAGACCATTGCAATCTTTAATGATCACGTGTAAGAGTACTTTTGGTATTTCAAGTATTTTTCAGTCAAAATTAAACTCTAACGTTAAAATTGTAACTACTAATGGACGAAATAGATGATTTAATCAAAGTACCAAAAATGCGTTTAATTGATTAAAAAAAATTAGGGAATATTATTTTCTTAACAAAAATGTAAATCGTGCGAGAGTTTTTTTTTAGTTGTATTTTTTCTTTCAAACGAATAACTTGAAGAACATAACATAAATTGAAGAGAGACATGCCAAAACAAATACCTTAAATTTCTCTGAAAAAATTGAACGATCACTTAAAACAATAATGAACGTTTTGATGCTTAGTAGTCCCAGGACCTTCCAAATTTATAGGTAGATTGCAAGTAATTTGTGTTACTATTATTAGAATTGGTTTGTCCTTGTTTAGAGGGAAAGGAATGAGGTTGAGCAATAAAAGTGAGATCTGGAAGAGTAGATATTCAGTTATCATCCATGTTGTTATTATTATTTTTTGCAACTAAATATACAAATAACTATAATTATATATTTGCCGCTAATTGGTCGTCTAAATTTTATGACACCTTTGTTATTGCCTACATATTACAAATGCTCGTACCTACATTGGTTAATATCTTGATACATGTCTTGAAACTTAGTGAATTCATTAATCATTATTGAAGTTTTGTTATGCTACATAATGTTACCTACTTCACCTACTTGCATGGAAATCTTTAGGCGATATTGATTTGCTTCACTAGAAAAATGACTCGTAACTCCATTAGACCTTCTTAAGGTGGTTTAACTTTTGGACAAAAAGAATATTCAAGGTGAGTATCATTTTACTACTATAATATGTTTTGGGATACAAATTTACATTAGCTATGATACATGACTCAACCTACAACCATTCATAAGAACAATATTTTAGATTGGGGGCACTCTAGTTTGTTTTAGTCTAGAATGGAAATCCTATCATAGAGTTGATGAGTTATGTGGAATCGTCTATGCTTGTAGTAGTCAATTTTTTATTGTCGAATGGATATGATTCGTACATGCGGAATAATGGACTATCTTATTAGGACTCCGTCGCGAATGAGATACATGTCATAATTAATTATTATTGAGTATGAATGTCGTAAAACAGTGAAGAAAATCCAAAAACTGCAATTGATTTATATGAAATTCTCAAGCTCGGAGAGGAGTGTAGAATGTTGAAAAATCGTGCATGGATGTACGACATTGTTTGGATAACTAGAGGTGCAAATAAAGGAACAAATTGGTTTTGCAATGTTCTTATTTTTTTCTCGTTTTAAAGGAACAAATTGGTTTTGCGATGTTCTTGTTTTTTCTCATTTTAGGATTTTATCCTCTAACTAATCATTCCGATGGTATGAATCTCTCATATATTGTTTGCACAAGAGCTGAACTTGTCTTATAACTTAGAAGTTTCTGTTGGCTGTGAATACACAACATATGTGCAAACCCAACCTCCTCAAACACCTCTTTGACTAATTCCTTCCGAACCTTGTTGTATACATTGGAACTGTTGCTACAGTCCTATTCTTTTGCCTCCCATTTCTGCACGTTCTTCCGTGGAACTGCCAATGGTTTTGGTCTTTGATGCCTATATATTTCGGCCTCCTTTCTCAGAGCAAACACAGGAAAAAAAATTACTCTCTCTCTCGCTCTGCTTCTCTTCCCGGTGTACTCTTCCTTCCGCGTCTGGGCAAGGCTAAGTTCGGGTCGATCTCTCGACGTTGTGTGCGACAGCAAGAAGCCGGTGATACCGGGGGTTTCCACTAGGAGAATCTGAGAAAAGTCTGCACATAAGACCTCGGATCAACTCTTAGGGCAGTGCGTTCAGCGCGACTTCCCCATAGGCCGGTAACTTTGTTCTAATTTATTTTATTTTCGTGTTTCAAGTTTGCAGAAATCAAATCATAAAGGAAATTTTGAAAACAATCTAAGAGTTGAAACGTTTACTTTAGTAATTTTCCTAAAACTTAGTTCCTGTAACAGAACATTTTAATATTTACTGTTCTGTTAACACACGAAATTTTTCCTTAACAAATTTGGTTCTGTTAAACCTTTTTGTTCTGTTAACACACGAATTTTTTCCTTAACAAATTTTGGTTCTGTTAAACCTTTTGTTCTGTTAACACACGAAATTTTTCCTTAACAAATTTTGGTTATGTTAAACCTTTTGTTCAACACACGAAATTTTTCCTTAACAAATTTTGGTTCGGTTAAGCCTTTTTGTTCTGTTAACGCACTTTCAAAAGAAAAAAAAATTGTTCAGTTACCACTCTTTAAGGTTTTCTTAAGGCTAACTCTGTAGTATATTGTTCACTTATTGGTAATGTGTTACAAAAGTTTTCTTTAACAACAAAGCTATAAATTATTGATCATAGTGTTTACAAATCCTTTCTAACTGCTATAAACTTTTATTAACAAGCGAGCTATAAATTATTGATCATTATATTGTTCTGTTACTCTGCTAGAACTATTACCAATTGACACCTTTGTTGAATGCTTAGTTAGAAAACTTGGTATCTTCAAGGGATAGTTCTTTGAACCATTATCTCTAGAGCCCCTGTCACATTTTTTGAGTAGTTGCATTATTATTCTTGCAGACTTTAGACTGCTATACTTGTCACCATGACTGGAAAAGACGAGACTTCTACCGCTAAGCCAGCCAAGTTTGATGGCACCACTTCAAGAGGTGGCAGAGTCAGATGAGATTTTGGCTCACCACTTTAGGACTGATGTCAGCCATTGATGGCTCCACACCCATCATCAATGATTCTGACGACACTGAGTCTGACATAGGAATGTCCAAATCCTCCGGTACCTCCAAACCAAAACCCCTAAGGACATAAACTTTCACTGCTTCCATCGAATTCTAAGCGCTTTATCTGATTCACTTTATGATATATTCTTTGAATATAAAAGCGCTAAAGAACTTTGGGATGCTTTAGAAGATAAATATGCCTGTGATGATGCTGGAATTGAAAGATTCACTTCTTCAGCATTTAATAGGTATTTCATGGTAGATGACAAACCCATGAATGAACAAATCCATGAATTCTAAAAATATGTGAGGCACATTCAAGCTAAAGGTACCACCTTCTCTGCTGAACATAAGATAGCTTGCCTAATAGATAAGCTCCCTCCTTCTTGGTCTGATATAAAAAGGGATCTCACTCATACCCAAGGTGACCTTACTTTTGCTGAAGTCTTGAAGAAAATTAGAACTGAAGAACAGCTTAGGCTAAGGTCTAACCCTAAGACTGAGACTAAGGCTAAGGTAAACCTAGTAGAGTCACCCCCTCATAAACCTAAGCCTTGTAATCCTCTCAAACCCAAGAAGAACTTCTTCAAGAAGAAGCTTAACTTTCAGCAGAACCACAAGAACTGTCACCACCAGCAAAACCACAGACCTAGAAATGTCAGTCAGACTCAGGATCAACAGAAATTTTGTTTGGTGTGTGGTAGACAAACCATCTATCCTTCAACTATTTCCAGAGGAAGAAGGAACCTATCAAGACTCCCTATAAGGGAAAAGGTCCAGCAAAACCTGAAGCCAACATGATTCTAGATGGATCTTCTATTTCCTTCAGGTCTGTGACTTACCAACCTTTAGTTAATATTTCTTACCATTCTGATGACTGGTGGTTGGATTCTGGAGCTAATGTTCATATTTCATTTGATCGCTCCTGTTTTTCAAACTATCAGGAATCATGTGGAGGAGGCATAACCCTAGGAGATGGCTCTACGGCACAGATTGTAGGAAGAGGGAGAATAGATCTGAAGATGACATCAGGAAAAATTCTGCCTCTTTATGATGTTCTTCATGTGCCGACTGTTAGAAGGAATTTAGTTAGTGGTTCCCTTCTTGTAGCATCTGTATACAAGATTGTTATGGAAGCAAATAAAGTTGTTTTTTTAAGAATGAGTCCTTTGTTGGAAAAGGATTTGTAAAGGATGGTCTTTTTATTCTCAGCACTATTAATAAAATGTCAGACCCTTCTCCTGTTGTTTCCAATGTAGAATCTTCTAATATTTGGCATGGTAGATTAGGGCATGTGAACCTGGGTTCCCTTAGAAGGATGATGAACCTAAATCTTATTCCCAAATCTCCTGTGGATAATAAAGACAAGTGTGAGACTTGTGTTCAAGCCAAACATTCTAGACTACCTTTCAAATCTGTAGAAAGGAATTCTGATATTCTAGAACTAGTTCATAGTGATGTTTGTGATTCAAATAGGGTTCTGACTCGAGGCGGTAGGAAATACTTTGTCACCTTTATAGATGATTGTTCGAAGTATTGCTATACCTACCTTCTCAAAACCAAAGATGAAGTTCTAGATAGGTTCAAGGTTTACAAATCAGAGGTTGAAAACCAATTAGAGAAAAAGATTAAGATCCTTAGATCTGATCGTGGCGGAGAGTATACCTCAAACGATATGACCAACTTCTGTGAAGAGCACAGAATAATTCATGAGGTAACTGCTCCTTATTCACCACAGTCCAACGGAGTTGTAGAAAGGAAGAATCGCACTCTGTTAGACATGGTGAATGCCATGCTTCTCAGCTTAGGTGCTCCTGATAACTTGTGGGGAGAAGCTTTATTAACTGTCTGCTACATCCTAAATAGGATTCTCAGTAAATCTAAGGATAAGACTCCCTATGAATTATGGAAATGTAGAACTCCTAGAGTCCATTATCTTAAAGTTTGGGGATGTCTAGCAAAAGTTGGAATCCCTGAACCAAAAAAGAGAAAGATTGGACCCAAGACCGTAGATGTTGTGTTCATAGGATATGCCTTAGATAGCAATGCCAATAGATTTCTAGTGACTAATTCTGAAGTAAATGAAATCTCCAACAATACCATCATAGAAGCTAGAGATGCAGTTTACTTTGAGAATATATTCCCTTTTAAGAATAGAACTTCTTCCAACCCCTCAAGTCCTTCCCTAGCTCCTTCTACAAGTTCCCACTGCCAACCTGAACAAGACTTAGAACCTAGAAGAAGTAAAAGAGGAAGAATTGAAAGGAATTTGGGGGAAGGCTTCTTCACTTATTTGATAGAGGATGATCCCTCAACTTACGAAGAAGCAATATCTTCCCCTGATGCTCCTTTATGGAAAGAAGCCATAATCACTGAATACAACTCTATTATGGAGAACAATACCTGGTATTTAGCAGACCTACCTTTAGGTAGTAAACCTATAGGTTGTAAGTGGATCTTCAAAAAGAAATTTAGAGCTGACGGTTGTCACACCCCGATCCGGAAAATCGCTCGTCCTCGCTAGATTTAACCCGAATCATCGTCCTCGCTGGGGCGTGATGCCGCACGAGCCTGGAGTTGCGCTCGTGCAAGGCAAGATGACAGGTTCACACAGAACTATCTCGTATCGATAACATAAGCAGCAGAAGGAAACAAAGTAAAACATAAGAATATCTTTTATTCATATTGAACTGAAGGTTACAAAAGGCTCTGAATAGCCCAACATAAAATGCCAATTGGCTACAACGCTCATGATCTCTCTAGCTCACAAAGGATTACATTGCTCCATACATTATGCCTCTTTATAGCCACCAAGTAGTCTTCGGCCGAACTTCTCCATGTCGCAAGTCCGAACGCATATGCGGAAGCTCCTCTTGAACGCCAAGGACTCCATGCCTCGGCACGTCCAAGCCAAGCTCCGCCCCGAGCCGAACATACCTGAACCTGCAGGCAGACTAGTAGGGGATTAGTGCTTTCGTCCTCGCTTCGCACTGATCAAGACCCGCTCGCACCCAAACCAAACACTAAGTATATTCAGTGGCACATGCATCTTATTTTGGTGATCTTTCTATTTAGCCTTAGGATCAGTTTTATGGCAATATTCACGAATAACAACTTATCATAAATGTGTCCCATATCGTGTTCCTGCAGCAGATACAGTTAGCCATAACATGAACATTTCATAGTGTTTCGTGCTCATCTTCGTTCCTCTTTGCCTAGCCTGCCATGGTTAGAACTTACATAAGCAATCATACGATTCGTTTCAACCGACCAATCATAACCGTAAACATATGTATAAGGGTGGCAGGCCCTGCGCCTGTACCCAACTCTCATCTCAGCATACCGGTCCTAACAATATGAAGGTCACGGTGTTTCGTACCGTAATGGACTTGGCATCTCTTATGTGTAAGCCTACGATCACTTCGATACGGGTTGCTAGCCCAATATCCGCAGGATCCCAAACTTACGGATATCATAGCTTATCACAGTACTGGACGGTCGTAATCCGTCCGAATGATGTGCACCATAAATACCATACATAATTCTCTTCTAGGCCGAACGGTCCCGGTGCCCCGGTCGTAACCGTCCGAGGGAAGTCGCACCCGTGCACGGGCAATCCGAGTCCATTGACCATGCAATACGTATCATAGCATACAAATCATACCGTTCCAACCAATCTCACGTTCCATAAACATAGTCTCGCTCCATAAACATATTCGCATCTCATAAACATAATCCACCATCCTCATCTCATAGCTCCGTAGGCATTATGCCCCAACACATCTATATTGATGCACGACACCCAACGGCATAGACATCTCGTACTTAGGTTCAACGCGTTCCATTCGTAAGTTATTCACATAACCTAATTCCGTAGTTACTTATTCATTTTCTAGCTTTCGTGTACGAGGGCACGCTTAACACCATAATCAATATTCTAGACTTAGTGCTCAATGTTCTCGGAGCCATGCACGTGATGCACATCTCGATATTGTCTTTCAATGTTCTACCATCATGCCCTACCGCGATCCGTACACTTGATGCACGTTGCTTCGATTGTTCAATGTTCAATGTTCTACCTTAGTGTTCAACACATATTAAGACACTTAATCGCCGAGCCACGCTCGCAAACACAATAGCAACTTACGCATACGATGATATGTTTTATTAGACGTGAAGGAGTAGGAAGAGAGAGTCAAGAACCCGCCCACCTTAAGCCGATACGCCTTTGTCGTCTCGTCGATTGCCATAACTTGGTCGCATAGCTAACTCTCGGACTTAGCCATTCCTTTGAACTACTCGGTTGATTTGGCCTATCGTGCCCATGCCACAATCCGTAGCAAGGCCACGATTTGGTTTTGCTGACACTTCACTGCATAAGACAAAATGTCGACCTCTTATCGCCCAGCGTAAAAGCATAGCCTACACACCAAATCAACTAAAATCAGCACTTGCTCAACGAAACTTATCCTTTGCATCGATTCGATCCATAGATTCCAATCGACTCAAGGCTTACCTTTGGCCAATTAACTACTTGCATCGATTCGTATCGATACCTCATCGGGTCAACGCAACTCTTCGAGTCAACGACTCATCGTAATGCACTGTGCGGAGCGGGGCATTACATAATATACCACTCAAAACAAGGTTCGTCCTCGAACCGAAACCATCACTTAAATCCAAGTGTCTCGCTAGATCGTTTCACGATCTCGTGATACTATCGTTGGAATCATACAACTTAGTTTGGATCATACACATATTTTAGGCGTCCCACCAATATATGCATTTCAGCCAAGCTTAGTTGTAGGATATCGGGGCAACTAACCAGCTCCACTTAAATCCTCAAGCACCAATCAGTCCATACTCGACTTAGTCAGACCTTAACATACATTCCTAGAGTCCTATGCATCATCCCATAACATGCGATCATCTTCCAACATCTTACACATAACTTAATTCAACCATAACTTCGATCTCGTAAATTTCTCGCCGGCCATCTAACACTCGCATTGCACAAGTCATTGCGCATCCGACCGCAACAAGCTCCCGCAATGCCTATTCGCCCAACCGTTTCCTATCTCTCGCATAACTCAAGTCTTTTGTCCAATCATTCATACACTTGGCCTTAATGACATGGACTAAGTCCACATGTCTCCATTATCCTTTACTTACAATCCATACTAAGTCTCGACGCAACTATCCATACGTGATCCACATTCTCTCGCTCTATCCATACGTTGCGTCTGGGGCTACCCCCGCTAGGTAACTTATCCAGACATCATGCTTAGTCTCTCCCGACACAAGAGGTCAACTTGAGTCTACGATGCTCAAAGGCAACAATCTTTTCCGACCCAAGGTCTCTTACGATACGTTCGTCTCTGATTCTCGACCGCATACGAATTCCTTTACTCAATTTCGAATCAATCCCAACTAGTTCGTTCCATAACTTAAATCGTGCGCTCAATACACATAGCCTAACCGTTACTAAAATTGATCTACGACACAACTCTTAGGGTCATTCTATTATTCCTCGCTCTCACGCATTGCAGAATCCTTGCAATTGCCTTACCGTATAACTATACTAGGCACGTTCCTCAACATCTACTCGATCCTCGACTAACCAAGTCTATCTACGTATCCATTCGATCGATCGTAAACTTTCCAACCATATCGATCTAGTCGAAGGCTACTCGCTAACTTCCGAAACACGATACTCACTCACTTAGACTTATCCTCAACATACACTACATCATCTTTCATCGACGAACTTTCTCATGCTACTTCATTGGGTCATCCTATGGGACTTCAATATTTACTTGATTTGGCGGTCAAGACTTCTGGAGTCAACTGCCCCGAAACTACGCTCGATAATTGAAGATCATCAACGAGGGACAATTACTACGAACCATGCTATATCCTATCGCGGAGCCAAATCAATTCCCGATAATTCCTATGCGACTTTAACCAATCCAATGTAGTTTACTAATCCATAATTTATCGTCTCCCGCGCAACTGATGCGCCGTTAACTACTCGAATCACTTATGCACATTACATATCGTTACTACTCGAATCACTCGTATATTGCCATCGACTATCTTTGCTAATCGTATGACATCTACTCACCTCAAATCCGAGTTTACCTATTTGTGATCATAGTCCGACACATTCCATACTCATCAAAACCATCCTCGAATAACTTTCGCATCAAACCACAAGTCAAATTTGATTTTGCCATGCCTCGTAAGTTTGATCATCTCCGCTGTAGGAATCACCATACCAGCACTCACGTGGAATGATCGCCCTAATTTAGCATGACGAATGTGCGATGCTGGAGTAGCAATCGCATAAGACAAGAATGTCAACATAGTGGTGATCCACGAAGCAATCCAGACACTTTCGTTTTCATCAAGTAATACACATCCACTTTCCAATTCTTGAAGCATTCCTACTGTCGTCATCCAAACTGCCATCAACTTAACTTGCATCTTATTCATCCAACAACAATGCTCAACATAATTTTTCATTCATTCGATCAGAGTATCCCCGAGTTATTGCATATCGTCTTTGATACGCCTCAATACCATCGTCGATATGCATAACTTGAACATCTTCGTCTCTCATAAGCTCCAATTCGTTGTAATTATTGCCATTATCCAAACTCGAATACGAATCAAGTCTTGCACACATCAAGATCCATTCCGTTATAACTAACTACCATAATTGCGACACAATTTCCAATTCACATATTCATTCTCATATTTCTAACTCGCACTTCTAAAGTCGTGCTACCGACTCCTCGCAATAACTCGAATTTGTTCGCACAATTTCTTTATACCTACTCAACACGTTCCGAACAAGTCTTCATACTAACTCACGTACATTCGACCGGGTCGACAATTTCCTCAACTTAACATTCCTTCACTATGCTCCGCCTATCGTTCGACTTACACTTAACGAATCCTCATCTGACGTATCATCCGTGGATATGACTTCGCACATAATCGTTCGACTCAATTCATCAAAGTATACTTGCATCGACTTCTATCAAGTCATTCCTATCCGAGTCTCGGTACTACTCCGTCCGTTGAGGACAAACCTATCGTAATCAACACATTCGTATCGATGCATTCTACTGCAAGTCACAAATAGGCTTAACATAGCTATCGCTAAGTGGTATTCCATATATCACTCAGGATCGAGCCTATCGTTATCGATACAATACTTCGCTACACTTGCTCGCACAAGCGGTATTGCATATACCACTCGAAATCGAGTCATTACTCGAGTTTACACTCCGTATAGGTCTGACATCCAATCAACTATCCCGTATGGCGATCTTTCTGATCCCAGCTCTAGCGTTTGCTTACTCGAGTTAGCACAACAACTGAACCAACTTGCCCTATCGTTCGCTCAAGTTTGACATACATTCAATCTAACCATACCTTGGCAATCATATCGATTACACTCGCAACATTCGCTTATTTAAAGCTCAACGTGACATTCGGCCAACATAACGTTCGCCTACTCAAACTCGACTTAGCGACCAACTCGACTCGTTACTATCGCATTCACGATCTTCCAATCTCACTCATTGCAACTCGTGCAACAACTCATTCTCGGTACTTAAGGTCATTACTCAATCTCGTCCAATATATCGCTATCCATCCGCATAGCCATACAACACGTATCACACCATGTCGACTCGTTGCACCTCTGCAACGAATGATTTACGACTTGCTGCACTCCGTGCAACCGATAACACATAACCGTTTGCATAGCAACATAACACGCATCGCCTCACATATCGACCCGTTGCACTTCGTGCAACCGACAACACATATCTCTTCGTACCTTGTGCGACCAACAATACATAACTCCTCGCACTTCGTGCGATCAACAATACGTATATCATTTCATATAGACTTATTGTATGGAACATCCAAAGTAGCGTCGAGCAGATCCATGAGCCATGCGGTTGCGAAACAACTTAGAGTCAACTGAATTCGATAGCGAAGCAACTGAAGGTCAAAGAGATTCATGCACGGTCCAAAGGATGGAACCTGGCTCTGATACCAACTTGTCATGCCCTAATCCGGGAAATCGCTCGTCCTCGCTAGATTTCATCCGAATCATCGTCTTCGCTGGGACGTGATGCCGTACGAGCCTGGAGTTGCACTCGTGCAAGGCAAAATAACAGGTTCACATAGTGTTTATCTCAAATTGATAACATAAGCAACGGAAGGAAACAAAGTATAACATAAGAATCTCTTTTATTGATAACAAACTGAAGATTACAAAGGCTCTGAATAGCCCAACATATATGCCAATTGGCTACACCGTTCATGATCTCTCTAGCTTACAAAGGATTACATTGTTCCATACATTATACCTCTTTATAGCCACCAAGTAGTCTTCGGCCGAACATTTCCATGTCGTAAGTCCGAACGCCTATGCAGTAGCTTCTCTTGAACGCCAAGGACTGCATGCCTCGGCACGTCCAAGCCAAGCTCCGCCCCGAGCCGAACATACCTGAACCTGCAGGCAGACTAGTGGGGGATTAGTGCTTTCGTCCTCGCTTCGTACTGATCAAGACCCGCTCGCACCCAAACCAAACACTAAGTATATTCAGTGGAACATGCATCTTATTTTGGTGATCTTTCTATTTAGCCTTAGGATCAGTTTCATGGCAATATTCATGAATAACAACTTATCATAAATGTGTCCCATACCGTGTTTCTGCAACAGATACAGTTAGCCATAACATGAACATATCATAGTGTTTCGTGCTCATCTCCGTTCCTCTTTGCCTAGCCTGCCATGGTTAGAACTTACATAAGCAATCATACGATTCGTTTCAACCGACCAATCATAACCGTAAACATATGCATAAGGGTGGCAGGCCCTGCGCCTTCACCCAACTCTCATCTCAGTCTACCGGCCCTATCTATATGAAGGTCACGGTGTGTCGCACCGTAATGGACTTGGCATATCTTATGTGTAAGCCTACAATCGCTTCGATACGGGTTGCTAGCCCAGTATCCGAAGGATCCCAAACTTACGGATATCATAGCTTATCACAGCACTGGACGGTCGCAATCTGTCCGAATGTTGTACACCATAAATACCACACATAATTCCCTCCTAGGCCGAACGGTCCCGGCGCCCCGGCGTAACCGTTCGAGGGAAGCCACACCCGTGCACGGGCCATCCGAGTCCATTGACCATGCAATACGTACCATATCCTACAATCCATAGCATACCAACCGATCTCGTATTCCATAAACATAGTCTCGCACATAAACGGTTCCCCGTGCCATAAACGGTTTCCCGTGCCATAAATATAATCCACCATTTATATGGGGAGCTCCGTCGGCGTTATGCCCCAACACATCCATATTGATGCACGACGCCCAACAGCTTAGTCGTCTCGTACTCATAATCACGCATCCCGTTCATAATGTTATTCGTATAGCCTACTCCGTATTTACTTAGTCATTTCGTAGCTTAAGTGCGCAAAGGCACGCTCAGCACCATAATCAATGTTCTACGCCTAGAGTTCAATGTTCTCGGAGTCGTGCACATGATGCACATCTCATTATCATCTTTCAATGTTCTACCATCATTGGCCTACTGCGACTCGTGCACTCGATGCACGTCGCTTCAATTGTTCGATTGTTCAATGTTCTATCTTAGTGTTCGATACATACTTAGACCATTTGCCGTCGAGCCACGCTCGCTAACTCGATAACATATTACGCGTACCATAACATATTTTATTAGGCATGAAGGAATAGGGAGAGAGAGTCAAGAACCCGTCCACCTTAAGCCGATACGCCTTGCCGTTTCGCCGATTGAAGCGTCTCGCTTCCATAACTCGATCGCATAGCTAACTCTTGGACTTAGCCATTCCTTTGCTCTACTCGGTCGATTTGGCCTATCGCGCCCATGCCACAATCCGTTGCAGGGCCTCGATTTGGTTTCGCGGACACTTCATTGCATAAGGCAAAATGCCGACCTCTTATCGTCCAGCGTAAAAGCATAGCCTGCACACCAGATCAACCAAAGTTAGCACTTGCTCAAACGGGACTTATCCTTTGCATCGATTCGCATCGATACCTCGTCGGGTCAACGTAACTCTTCGAGTCAACGACTCATCGTAATGCACCGATGCGGAGCGGGGCATTACAACGGTGTCACGACCCCCTACCCAAATTATTGGGCTAGGCCGAGTCATGTCCAGCCTACGTTGAGATAAAACGTAGTAAGCTGTTCTAAAGACAACAGGATAAGACTAAATGTGCTAACAGTTCTATAAGTGAAGAAGAATTATAAATGCTCCAAACACAAAAGTCGTCGTATATAGTAAAATATCCAAGTACAAGTAAACTGAAATGTAAAACTGGATACATGTCCAGTTACAAAATGATATAGTATAATACATGCCTACTCTCAAAAGTCTAAGTAAACAAAAGGCAACTAGGCGAGGTTCCCTGCAGGAACATCCTCGTAAAGCAGAGCCGGGTCCTCGGCAGTAATCCCATAATATGAGTCGCAGAGTAACTCCTCCTCAGTAAGGACACCTACAATGTTATCCTGTCAGGACGGGAGCAAGTACTAAATCTAGCAAACTAGCATATGAAACATGGAAATGAACATGAGAGGAATAACTGTAAAGCATGGCATCACATAGTCTATCATGGCAAGGACACATATGTCATAGAGACAGATGTATATGTAATATTTAAAACTGTAGCAGGTACGTGATCGGTCAATAGATGTACAATGCGCTGTGGCACATAATGAAATGTACATACGTACAAGTAGACAAGCATAGGTGTACATCCGTACAGAAAATACGGGATATTTACCTGCGGCAAGGTATGCATATAAAATGCGACCAAGCTCGCTACTATAGGGGGGTCGTGATCACGTACACTACTATCAGTTTCCCCAAAACCCATATTCTAATCATGTGAGAGATACATCAAGACTGTTCTAAGCATGGTAGTAACTGGAAGTACAACATGTAGAGATCTAGCTTGCTATCCCAAGGATCAGCATATAACATGGTGGGGTTTGCAGTTCATTTATGTGACAATATATAAAGTTCGTAGAAAGTACTTGCCTCTAGCAAAGCAAAACAAAACAAGCTGCGATAACAATACTATGGATGTCCAGTAACTCGTCGCTGTAGAAGCAAAATATAATAACTTAGTTTTACACTAAGCTAAAACACTAGGACACTAATTGGTGCGACACGACTTGTGACTGGACACCTAGCCAAAATGATGACTTGGCATAGGAGACCAATGTGGGGTGACACACTATGTTAACTAACTTTCTAGGGTCTTTATACTAGTGAGGGATGGGGTTCAACATGACTAAAACTCCAAATAACACAAAAAGCTACAAGTCGTAATTAATCAATAAATAAATCAAAAGATCATTGTGTTCTAACAATTTTTGAAGTAGACAAAAAGCCTAGTTTTTCTTAAAGCAAAGTATCAAAGTGATCCTTGTTAATCATAGAAATTTATTATAATTTTTCTGGAATTTATTAACCAGTACAAATATTTTATAAAAATCAGTTTTCCTAAGTATACAGAAAATGAGTTTTGGTTTCATATGCCAAACTAGTGGCAAAACAGTAAATTAAATACTACAAAATTATACTAAATTAGCTAACTTAACATAGTATCAAAAAAACTATTTTTCCATAATTTTAGCAATACTTTAAGTATTTTTAGAAAATCAAAAACAGCAATGCACACAATAATTAATTATTTGCATATTTTGTCCATGTATATAATTTGAACCAAAGTTCAAACACAGGACCCAAGGCCATGAATCAAGTCCAATATGACTTGTACAGGTCTTGAATGTGTGAAAACACATTTGAGCCCAAATACCCATGCTAGGCTTGGACACCAAATGGTTGCAGTAATTTAAATACAATAAAAATATAATTTGGTGATAGTGCAAAATAAATATTATTATTTTAATAAGGCTAATTTGTACAAAAGAATATACATACCTATGCTAAAGTATATATAGATATATAAAGAAAAATACTTAATTTATAGAGTATATATATATATATTTACAAATATACATATATACATAAGAAAACACTTAATAATATAGTGTATGTATATATAATATATATATACGTATGAATATATATATATTAACATATGTATATAGAATTTACTAACTATAAAATATATACATATATATTAAATACTGTTAAAATACAGTATATATATATATATATATATATATATATATATATACTAATATATATATATACATATATATATAAATATATATAAAAATATACATATATATATATAAAAATACAAAACAAAAAAAGAAAAGAAAACAGAAAAGAAAAGAAAAAGGAAACAGAAAAGAGAGGGGGCTCGAACCCTGTCCTCAGGAAGGGGGGGTGTTTAATCGAGTCGGGCTGGCCAGGGGGTCAGCCCGAGCTCAGTGATAGGGTTAGAGTTTAGGTTAATTTTATTAGGTTTAGGTTAGATTAACAATAAAAAAAAATATAAATATCGGCCCTGTGTCCTGACAGTTAGGGACACAGGAGTCTAAGTGTCCGGGTTGATTTTGACACGTACGACACGAGTCTCACGTGTCCAGTTCCACGCTCACGTTCGCCAAGACACGACGAACAATATGGACACAACACGAGACACGCACGACTCGTGAGGACACTGCTACTCACGTGTCCAGTCGATCGGGGTGGCTGTCGAAGGGTCTGGACGGCGGAGAAGTGGTCGGGACGGTGGCGCTCTGGTGGCGATCGACGCGTCTCGTCGGGGCGCGTCGAATGGTGGTGGTGGTTGGCGGTGAAGGTCGACGGTGGGGCTGGACGAGGAGCTCGTCGGAGCTAGGGTTACGGCAAGGTTAATTTGGGGAAGATAGTGGCTACGGTGGTCGGGGTTATGTCGTAGTGGTGGTGGTTGGTCGAAGGAGGGGAGGGGGTCCTTTTATAGGGGAGCCAAGGCGGTGGGGTGTCGGATTAGGGTTAGGGTTTCGGTTAGGGTCGTCGAAAAATTAGGGGGAAGGCGGTGATCGGGCTGGGGAGAGAGGGTAGTTTACGTTTAGGTCCCTAAGGTTTTAGGAAATTAGGGTTAGGTCCTTACTTAGGATAATTTGCAAATAAAATTTTGCAAATCGATATTTACCAAGATTTAAATATTGCAGAAACGATTTAAAACATTTGAAACAATTGCAAATCTATATTAGAACAATTCTAATTTTTACAAAATGATATTAAAACAATTTAGAAAATTACATATAGATATTTTTGTATTTTAAAACTCATTTAAAATCATTTAAAAATTCTAGAAAAATTCCTAAAAATTCCTAATAATTATTTAAGGCTATAAATGACTTTAAAATCTAATTAACACTAATTAAAAATGAATTTGAAAATCAGGGGCTTACAAGTCTTCCCTCCTTGAAAAATTTCGTCCTCGAAATTCACAAGGATTGAAGACCCGACAATATTCTAACATAGCAAGCAATGCAACAAAATGACTAAGGCTACGATCGAAATTAACCTCTAGGATATCAAGCGGGAACGGGTGGTTCCCTCGCAGCGGTTGGATCGAACAAGTAAGGGTATCTCTCCCTCATGTCCGACTCCCTCTCCCAAGTAGATTCACCTGGGGAGTGACGGCTCCAAGCTACTCGCACTAGGGGTATAACCTTGTTCCTCAGCCTTTTCTCTCTTCGGTCTAATATCTCCACTGGCTGCTCAGAAACTGTAAGGCTCGGTCCGACCTCCAACTCTGAATGATCTAGCACATGACTGGGGTCTGGAACATATCTCCTCAGCTGAGATACGTGAAAGACGTCGTGAACTCCTGCTAGGTTGGGTGGAAGTGCAACCCTGTAATCTACCTCTCCGATCCTGCCAAGCACCTCGAATGGCCCGATGTATCTGGGGCTCAGCTTCCCTCCTCGTCCGAACCGGATCGTCCCTCTGGTAGGTGATATCTTCACTAGCACCATATCACCGTCTGCGAACTCCATCATCGGCCTGCGACTAGCATCAGTCCAGTGTTTCTGCCTGTCCTGAGCTACTCTGAGCCTGTCTCTGATCATCCCGACTTTCTCTGCTGCATCCGTGATCATCTCTGGCCCAAGCATAACTCTGTCTCCGACATCATCCCAAAAGAGCGGTGTGCGGCATCGTCGTCCATAAAGCGCCTCGAAAGGAGACATACCAATACTGGCCTGGTAGCTGTTGTTGTATGAAAACTCTATCAAGTGCAGATGGCTCTCCCATGATCCTCCGAAGTCCAGCACGCAAGTCCTCAGCATATCCTCCAGTGTCTGTATCGTCCTCTCGGACTGCCCATCTGTCTGTGGGTGGTACGCCGTACTGAACTTGAGCCTACTGCCCAACTCCTTCTGCAAGCTCCTCCAGTAGTGGAATGTAAATCTGTTGTCTCTGTCTGACACGATGCTCACCGGCACTCCGTGTAGGCGAACTATCTGCTGCATGTATAGCTCCGCCAACTTCTCGGTGGAAAGCCCCACCTTGAAGGGTATGAAGTGCGCACACTTCGTCAGCCTGTCTACAATGACCCAGATGGCATCCTTCCCTCCTTGGGAACGAGGAAGCCCTGAAACGAAGTCCATCGTAATATGTTCCCACTTCCACTCGGGAATGGGTAACGGCTGCAACAAACCAGCTGGCCTCTGGCACTCCGCCTTGACCTGCTGGCAAACTAGACATCTCGAGATAAAACGTGATACATCCCTCTTCATCCCGTGCCACCAAAGATGTTCCTGCAAGTCACGGTACATCTTGTTAGCACCAGGGTGAATAGAATATCTCGATCGGTGCGCCTCCTGCAAGACTGCCTCTACTAGATCTCCCTTCGGCACGCACAATCGGCTGCCATGCCTTAGGGACCCATCCTCTGCTATAGTGAAGTCATCCAGCAATCCAGCTAATGCCTGGGGTCGAAGTCTGCGAAGGCTCTCATCTGTAGACTGTGCCTCCCGGATCTGCTCCATCAAACCTGACTGAATGTCAAGCGCCATCATCTGTATCACTGATCCTGGCCGAACTAGCTCGATACCGAGCTTCTCCAGATCCTCCCGTAAATATCGATCAATCATCAGATACCATGCCATCGGATGCCTGCTCAGCGCATCCGCCACCACATTTGCCTTTCCGGGGTGATACTGTAAATCGATGTCGAAGTCCTTCATCAACTCCAACCATCGTCTTTGCCTCATGTTCAGCTCTTTCTGCGTGAACACATACTTCAAGCTTTTGTGGTCAGTAAAGATTTCCACACGCTCTCCGTATAAGTAATGTTTCCATAACTTGAGTGCAAAGATCACCGCAGCTAGCTCAAGGTCATGGGTAGGATAATTCCTCTCATGAGTCCGCAACTGCCTAGATGCATAAGCAATTACTTTCCCATGCTGCTATAGAACACATCCTAGCCCCTTCCCAGAAGCATCGCTGAAAATGGTGAAACCTCCAGAACCTGAAGGTAAAGTAAGAACTGGAGCGGTCGTCAGCCTCCTCTTCAGCTCCTCAAATGCCGCCTGGCAGTCCTCTGACCAAATGTACTCTGCGTCCTTCCGCGTCAGCTTCGTCATGGGTTCAGCTATCCTAGCAAAGTCCTGGACGAACTTTCTATAATAGCCTGCTAAACCCAGAAAGCTCATGATCTCTGAAACTGACGTCGAAGCCTTCCATGTCTCAACTGCAGCAATCTTCCTGGGATCCACCGAGATTCCATCTCCAGTGACTACATGGCCGAGAAACTCCACTCGGTCTAAAAAGAACTCACACTTCGGCAATTTGGCAAACAATCTCTCCTGCCTCAGAATTCCCAAAACTATCCGCAAGTGCTCTGCATGCTCCTCCGGCGTCTTCGAGTATATCAGGATGTCGTCGATAAACACTACGACGAACTTATCCAGATACTGGTGAAATGTCTTATTCATCAAGTTCATAAAGACAGCTGGCGCATTTGTGAGACCAAATGGCATCACCAGAAACTCGTACTGCCCGTACTTCGTGTTGAACGCCGTCTTCTGGATGTCTGCTGGCCTAACCTTCACCTGGTGGTACCCGGATCTCAAGTCTATCCTGGAAAACACCTTCGCCCCGCTCAACTGGTCGAACAAATCATCTATCCTGGGCAGAGGATATTTGTTCTTGATGGTGATGGCATTCAAAGCCCGGTAATCAATACACAACCGGACTGTACCATCCTTCTTAGGCACAAAGAGCACTGGTGCTCCCCATGGAGAAGCACTGGATCGAATGAAACCCTTTTTCAACAGGTCATCAATCTGCTCTTTCATCTCTATGGCCTCCTTGGGATTCACTCTATAGCAAGCCCGGGATACTGGTGATGAACCCGGCACTAAATCTATAGTGAACTCCACATCTTTGTCAGGCGGAAGTCCTGGAAGATCCTCTGGAAATACATCCATAAACTCCCTAATGATAGGGTGTGGCGGTGCTGCGTCCCTGACTGTAGCACAACAGTTCGGCTCTAGGCTGATCTCCGGCCATGTCCTCCTGACACTGAATGGTGCTGTGCCTGGGGGACTGAACAAAATACTACCCTCATAGCAATCTATAGATGCATGGCATAGCTAAGCCAGTCCATCCCCAATATGATATCATAACCGGGGAGTGACATCACAAAGAATCGCCCTCTGAACTCTCTTCCGGCTATAAAAATAGAACATCTATAGATAGATCTAATAGGCACTGGTCCTCCTTCCGTCATCACTCTACTAATCTCCGCAGTAGGTGTAGCTACTAGATGATGTTTATGCATAAACTCTAATGATAGGAAGCTATGAGATGCACCAGAATCAAACAAACATACAGCTAGAAAAGTATGCAAATAAACATGACCTGTGATGACGTCAGCTAAGTAATCCAGCTCCGAAACCTGCTCCGGCTCCGGCTCAATGGCTAGACTATAAACCCTCCCCTGAGGTCCCTTATGCTGCTGCAGATGCTGCCCAAACCTCTGCTGCTGAGTCGGAAGCGGTCCTCTAGGTCCCTTGGACGCTGGGCAGTCCCGAAGCTGATGGTTGGCAGACCCACAAATCAAGCACTGCTTCAACCTCTTCCTACAGATGGAGATGTCGTGCCCAGGTCTTCTACAGAAAGAACATATGGCTCCCTTTTGCTGCTGCTGTCAGGGTCCCGGGGCTCTAACTGGCGGGGTCTGATGATGTGGTGTAGGGGGACGGTAAGTCTGCTGGGGTGGCGTCGGCGCTCTCTGCTGGAAAGCCTGACGCTTGGACGGACCCTCATGGTGTACAGAAGCCGGCCTCTTGCATGACAGAAGACGCTCCTCGATGCTCCGGGCTAACTCTAGGCTCTGGTAGTAGTCAGTCGTACCGTTCGCCACTATAAGGATGCCAATGTCTGGAACTAGACCATGGCAAAACCTACGGGTCATCTCCTCTGGATCAGCAACCAGACTAGGAGCAAAACGGCTCAGGCGACTAAACTCTTCCGCATAGTCATCAACAGAACGGTTCCCCTGCTGGATGTTCTGGAATCGTAGCCCCATGGCTACTCTAGCAGTGGTCGAGAAGAATTTCTTCTTGAACTGGGTCTTGAACTGGTCCCAGGTGGCTCTACCTCTCGCGAACAACGGCTCATTCCTGAACCAGACTCCGGCTAAGTCTATCAGCAGAAATCCTGCTGCCTCGACCTGAAGGTCATCCGGCATCCTAACTCCCAGAAGCTTCCTCTCTACAGAATCTAGCCAGTCATCAGCTACTACTATGCCCTCAGTCCCTGAGAACTCCTTGGGATTCAGACCCATGAAGTCCTTGACCGTCCCCGCTCTCTGCCGTGGCTCTACATGTGGTGGGACCACGGGACGTCCCTCAGAACGCTCCATGCTCTAGCGGAGTAGGGTAGTCTGCTCCTGATGGGTTGTTAGGAACCCCTGGAGCAGTGTGAGCAGCTGGGTCCCGTCGAGTGTGACGGAAGCCTGGGTGGGTATAGTGATAGGGGGTGGTGGAAGTATCGGGGCCTGCTGGGACTGGGATGTGGAAGGTGGTATCTGGGTCTGTGGATCTGTGGAGTGGGGAAATATGGTAGGTGGAGGTGTATCAGTCAACCGGTCAGCTGACTGGATATGAAGGACCCCATTCTCGGGGGTAACATACTGGGACGAACGAGTAAGCACCATCTAAATTACACATAAAAAGACTTATAAGGACTTGTTTAAAGTAAGCAATCATATGCAAGAAAATCTAATTATAATAGCAAACATGTGATGTATTTCCTATGTTGCAATCCTAGCATTCCTCTAAGTGTTCTAAGCGTCTTTCCTAATGTTGTCTAATTACCTTAAGTTCCTAATTGTAGGCATGCTTGGTACAATAACGTAACCAAACAGTTTAGTCAGGACCTGCATGGGCCACCACTAAAAACATGTCACGACCCGCTACCCAAATTGTTGGGCTAGGCCGAGTCATGTCCAACCTACGTTGAGATAAAACGTAGTAAGCTGTTCTAAAGACAACAGGATAAGACTAAATGTGCTAACAGTTCTATAAGTGAAGAAGAATCATAAATGCTCCAAACACAAAAGTCGTCGTATATAGTAAAATATCCAAGTACAAGTAAACTGAAATGTAAAACTGGATACATATCCAGTTACAAAATGATATAGTCTAATACATGTCTACTCTCAAAAGTCTAAGTAAACAAAAGGCAACTAGGCGAGGTTCCCTGCAGGAACATCCTCGTAAAGCAGAGCCGGGTCCTCGGCAGTAATCCCATAATATGAGCCGCAGAGTAACTCCTCCTCAGTAAGGACACCTACAACGTTATCCTGTCAGGACGGGAGCAAGTACTAAATCTAGCAAACTAGCATATGAAACATGGAAATGAACATGAGAGGAATAACTGTAAAGCATGGCATCACATAGTCTATCATGGCAAGGACATATATGTCATAGAGACAGATGTATATGTAATGTTTAAAACTGTAGCAGGTACGTGATCGGTCAATAGATGTACAATGCGCTGTGGCACATAATGAAATGTACATACGTACAAGTAGACAAGCATAGGTGTACATCCGTACAGAAAATGCGGGATATTTACCTGCGGCAAGGTATGCATATAAAATGCGACCAAGCTCGCTACTATAGGGGGGTCGTGATCACGTACACTACTATCAGTTTTCCCAAAACCCATATTCTAATCATGTGAGAGATACATCAAGACTGTTCTAAGCATGGTAGTAACTGGAAGTACAACATGTAGAGATCTAGCTTGCTACCCCAAGGATCAGCATATAATATGGTGGGGTTTGCAGTTCATTTATGTGGCAATATGTAAAGTTCGTAGAAAGTACTTGCCTCTAGCAAAGCAAAACAAAACAAGCTGCGATAACAATGCTATGGATGTCCAGTAACTCGTCGCTGTAGAAGCAAAATATAATAACTTAGTTTTACACTAAGCTAAAACACTAGGACACTAATTGGTACGACACGACTTGTGACTAGGCACCTAGCCAAAATGATGACTTGGCATAGGAGACCAATGTGGGGTGACACACTATGTTAACTAACTTTCTAGGGTCTTTATACTAGTGAGGGATGGGGTTCAACATGACTAAAACTCCAAATAACACAAAAAGCTACAAGTCGTAATTAATCAATAAATAAATCAAAAGATTATTGTGTTCTAACAATTTTTGAAGTAGACAAAAAGCCTAGTTTTTCTTAAAGCAAAGTATCAAAGTGATCCTTGTTAATCATAGAAATTTATTATAATTTTTCTGGAATTTATTAACCAGTACAAATATTTTATAAAAATCAGTTTTCCTAAGTATACAAAAAATGAGTTTTTGTTTCATATGCCAAACTAGTGGCAAAACAGTAAATTAAATACTACAAAATTATACTAAATTAGCTAACTTAACATAGTATCAAAAAAACTATTTTTCCATAATTTTAGCAATACTTTAAGTATTTTTAGAAAATCAAAAACAGCAATGCACACAATAATTAATTATCTGCGTATTTTGTCCATGTATATAATTTGAACCAAAGTTCAAACACAGGACCCAAGGCCATGAATCAAGTCCAATATGACTTGTACAGGTCTTGAATGTGTGAAAACACATTTGAGCCCAAATACCCATGATAGGCTTGGACACCAAATGGTTGCAGTAATTTAAATACAATAAAAATATAATTTGGTGATAGTGCAAAATAAATATTATTATTTTAATAAGGCTAATTTGTACAAAAGAATATACATACCTATGCTAAAGTATATATAGATATATAAAGAAAAATACTTAATTTATAGAGTATATATATATATATATTTACAAATATACATATATACATAAGAAAACACTTAATAATATAGTGTATGTATATATAATATATATATACGTATGAAAATATATATATTAACATATGTATATAGAATTTACTAACTATAAAATATATACATATATATTAAATACTGTTAAAATACAGTATATATATATATATATATATATATATATATATATATATATATATATATATATATATATATATATATATATACTAATATATATATACATATATATATATATATAAATACAAAACAAAAAAAAGAAAAGAAAACAGAAAAGAAAAGAAAAAGGAAACAGAAAAGAGAGGGGGCTCGAATCCTGTCCTCAGGAAGGGGGGGTGTTTAATCGGGTCGAGCTGGCCAGGGGGTCAGCCCGAGCTCAGTGATAGGGTTAGAGTTTAGGTTAATTTTATTAGGTTTAGGTTAGATTAACAATAAAAAAAAAAAAAATATCGGCCCTATGTCCTGACAGTTAGGGACACAGGAGTCTAAGTGTCCGGGTTGATTTTGACACGTACGACACGAGTCTCACGTGTCCAGTTCCACGCTCACGTTCGCCAAGACACGGCGAACAATATGGACACAACACGAGACACGCACGACTCGTGAGGACACTGCTACTCACGTGTCCAGTCGATCGGGGTGGCTGTCGAAGGGTCTGGACGGCGGAGAAGTGGTCGGGACGGTGGCACTCTGGTGGCGATCGACGCGTCTCGTCGGGGCGCGTCGAATGGTGGTGGTGGTTGGCGGTGAAGGTCGACGGTGGGGCTGGACGAGGAGCTCGTCGGAGCTAGGGTTACGGCGAGGTTAATTTGGGGAAGATGGTGGCTACGGTGGTCGGGGTTATGCCGTAGTGGTGGTGGTTGGTCGAAGGAGGGGAGGGGGTCCTTTTATAGGGGAGCCAAGGCGGTGGGGTGTCAGATTAGGGTTAGGGTTTCGGTTAGGGTCGTCGAAAAATTAGGGGGAAGGCGGTGATCGGGCTGGGGAGAGAGGGTAGTTTACGTTTAGGTCCCTAGGGTTTTAGGAAATTAGGGTTAGGTCCTTACTTAGGATAATTTGCAAATAAAATTTTGCAAATCGATATTTACCAAGATTTAAATATTGCAGAAACGATTTAAAACATTTGAAACAATTGTAAATCTATATTAGAACAATTCTAATATTTACAAAATGATATTAAAACAATTTAGAAAATTACATATAGATATTTTTGTATTTTAAAACTCATTTAAAATCATTTAAAAATTCTAGAAAAATTCCTAAAAATTCCTAATAATTATTTAAGGCTATAAATGACTTTAAAATCTAATTAACACTAATTAAAAATGAATTTGAAAATCAGGGGCTTACAGACGGTACTATAGAAAAATACAAAGCTAGATTAGTAGCCAAGGGTTTCACTCAGAAAAAAGGACTAGATTATTTTGACACCTATTCTCCTATAGCTAGGATTGCTTCTATTAGAACCCTTCTAGCCTTAGCTTCTATTCATAACATGATGATTCACCAAATGGACGTAAAGACAGCCTTTTTGAATGGTGATCTAGAAGAAGAAATCTACATGGAGCAACCTGAAGGTTTTATTGCTAAAGGTCAAGAAAAGAAAGTTTGCAGATTAGTAAAATCACTTTATGGCCTAAAGCAAGCTCCCAAGCAATGGCACATCAAATTTGATAAAGTGATTGTAGAATATGGTTTCTTACCAAATGAGTATGACAAATGTATATACTCTAAAAACTCTGGTAGAAGTTGTGTCATTTTATGCTTGTATGTAGATGATATTCTCATTTTATGATCGACACTTGAGTTGATAAATAATACTAAAGATTATTTATCTAGCAAATTTGACATGAAAGACCTAGGTGAAGCCAACCTGATTCTAGGAATGCAAGTATCCAGATCCAAAGAGGGCTATACTTTATCCTTAGTACATTCTATTGAGAAAATGCTAAGGAAATTTGATTACTTTGATAAGAAGCATGCTCCTACTCCCTTTGACAGTAGTATCATTCTCAAGAAGAACGAAGGTTCACCTGTAGAACAACATAGATACTCTCAGATGATAGGTTCTCTTATGTATATAACAAATAGAACCAGACCTGATATTGCATTTGCTGTTGGAAGACTTAGTAGATATACTTCTAACCCAAATTGATCTCATTGGACTGCATTAGAAAGAGTATTTAGATATCTTAAGGGTACTATAGATTATAAACTTCATTATTATAGACACCCTGATATCATAGAAGGTTATTCAGATGCAAACTGGATAACTGACTCACATGATGTGAAATCCACAACTGTATATGTTTTTACCCTAGGAGGAGCTGCGATATCTTGGGGATCTTGTAAACAAACTATCATAGCTAGGAGTACTATGGACTCTGAAATGATAGCTCTGGATACTACTTGTACAGAAGCTGAATGGCTCAGAAATTTGATTATGCATATACTTGTTTCTATTATTCCTGTTCCTACTATTTCCATAAACTGTGATAATAAATCTGTTATAGAACTACTAAAGCATAATTTTGTGAATGCTAAGATGAACAGGCACCTGCAGCTGCGCTTCAAGTCTATCAAGAGCTTATTAGGCAAATATGTGGTTCTTGACTATATAAAGTCAGAAAAGAACCTTGCAGACCACTTGACAAAGGGTTTGTCTAGGACATTGATCCTAGAATCATCGAGGAGGATGGGATTAAGCCCATAAATAAGTCACCAGCAGTGGCAACCCAACCGAGTCTGACTGGAGATTCCAAGAAGCCGGTTCAATGGGTAGAAACAAGCTGGACTTCGGTGACTTTTATGGAACACTGACTTAGAGATTAAATTCTCATAAACTAATGCCCAGGTGGCTGTACGAGGTTGTACAATGATATCCCATCCCTATGGTGACAGTGTTCCAGTGTGATCTGGTTAGGATGAGTTTTAAAACCCTTAATAGGTCCAAGCATTATTTTGCGGGGTTGACTCCGATCACCAACCCTTGGAGGACTTACCTATATAAGAGGTCGTGAAGGCCGCAACTATGAGACAGGGCGATCTCAGACAACTCTTATGAATTTGGTATAAGTGCGCATGGCCATTCAAAGCGCCACCCGATAGACCCAAGAACCTCTAGCGTACTATGTGTGCTAATCTCTGAATCTGGTTCAAGAAGTCTGATTCAAGGCATAGTCCATCAAGCACTTCTTCAGATAAAGGATTAGTCACTACGTGAGATTCAAGGCTGCGGTCCATCTCATTTATGCATAGTATACTCTTGCCCAGATTTCTCTATAACTATTTTTTGTAGTTGTTATCTTTGTCTTCGGATCTTGGTTTTGGGGGGGGGGAGGATTGTTGGCTGTGAATACACAACATATGTGCAAACCCAACCTCCTCAAACACCTCTTTGACTAATTCCTTCCGAACCTTGTTGTACACGTTGGAACTGTTGCTACAGTCCTATTCTTTTGCCTCCTATTTCTGCACGTTCTTCCGTGGAACTGCCAATGGTTTTGGTCTTTGATGCCTATATATTTCGGCCTCCTTTCTCAGAGCAACACACAGAAAGAAAAATTACCTCTTCTCTCTGGCTCTGCTGTTCTCTTCTCCGGTGTACTCTTCCTTCCGCGTCTGGGCAAGGCTAAGTTCGGGTCGATCTCTCGACGTTGTGTGCGACAGCGAGAAGCCGGTGATACCGGGGGTTTTACCACTAGGAGAATCTGAGAAAAGTCTGCACATAAGATCTCGGATCAACTCTTAGGGCAGTGCGTTCAGCGCGACTTCCCCATAGGCCGGTAACTTTGTTCTAATTTATTTTATTTTCGTGTTTCAAGTTTGCAGAAATCAAAGCATAAAGAAAATTTTGAAAACAGTTTCTACCTATCACTTTATAAGAAATAAATAAATAAATAAATTCAAAATAATGCACACACGACCTTTTCTTATTTTCTCATTTTTTTTCCACAAGAGAGGAAAGCATTGAAATGCCTTCCTAACCAAGACACATAACAAACCAGCCCAAAATGTGTGTTAACAAGGCCGAGTTAGGAATTCCTTATCACAATTACTCTTGCTTATTTTTTATTTTTTTTTTGAAAAACAGTTTGAAAAGTTATTTTTTAACAATTGCTTATTCAAATCAATTCGATTTTGAAACAAGCTTTTGAGAACAATCAGGAATTGCTTCTGCTGTGGCTTTTTAGAAAGCAGCAAGCAACCCCAAACCAAACCAGGTCTAAATATAACTGGGCTTAATATGATTACTATCGAGGTCCATAATAATGTAGTGGGCCGGGCCACATAGCTTAATCCAATAACTAACCAACGCGTAGTCCTCTGGATGCGATATTCGTTCGCGCACAAAAGAATAAACCTTCTAGACGTCGCTATCAGACTCATAGCACGTTCCTTCTAGTTGTTGGGCCGCGAGAAATAGCCGAGAAAAAACGGCTAGACGAGAAAATCACGAGTCGAAGAACTAATATATCCATTACTCCGTACAAATAGCCCACAAAACCTCAATCCATCGGAACCGTACATTCTTAAAATTGTGCGGATCAAACGGTGAAGATACGTCCAAGTAGGGCTGGCAGGAATTACTGTTATTATTATTATTACATCAAGAACAAGAAAAATAAAAGTAGTAAATTTCTTGGATTAGGGTTCTACTATAGTTTCTTATTTTCCAAGACAGTCCTTCCTATAAATTACCACCACTTCCTCTCCCACTCTCTAGAGAAGATCGAGAAATTAGGGTTTCGTTTTCTTCTCCTTCCATCATCTTCTCCATGGGTCCCGGTCTCTACTCCGACATCGGCAAGAAAGCCAGAGGTCAGATATTCCGTCGATTTATTCGGTTTATTTTGGCTATTTTTTTTTTATTGTTTTAGATCTTCTGTACTCTCCCGGTCTCTCTCTCTCTCTCTCTCTCTCTCATTTTTTCTGTTTTTTTTTGGTTTATTTGTTTTATTTTTTCGTTTTTTCCCTTGATTTTTCGGTTATTTTTGTTTTACAGATCTTTTGTACAGAGACTACCAAACCGATCAGAAGTTCTCTCTGACAACCTTGACCGCGAATGGAGTGGTGAGTTTCTTTTCTTTGGATTGGTATATTGGTTCTTGATCAATTAGTTGTTGATGATATTTGATCATTTCTTGCATTAGTATCTAGAAATAGGAAAAATATATTTGGGTAGTATATATATTTTTTGTATTAGGCATAATTGGAACCGAGAGATGTGTGATTTGATAGGAATTTTACAATTAGACATAGATGATTAGTCCTAAATCCCCACAAGATTAAGAATAATGAGAATGTGTGAAGATTCCAAGTGTTCAAATGCTGGAAGTAAAAATTTATCATAAGGAAGTTAATGGGGAGGAGTATGATAACTTTGATATTTGAAATTGATGGGGCTATTTAGATTTATGATGTGTCTGTTGTATACACTGATGCTTATTGAGTTGTTGTTTCATTTGAGAGTTGAAGAACGTGTTTCATGTTGAACATTTCTGGGGATGCCTCAGCTACGTACACGGAGACACAAAAATCGGTGTCTCTATCAATGTTTGTCTTTGACACGTATTGGGAATGATGCACACTGCAAAATATCCTAGGACGTAAGGAAATCAATGACGTGTTCATGCCTCATTTTGGCCGCATTGTGACTTGCTGTATTCGTGTCCGTGCGACGTACATATGGGACATGAGGATCATAACTAGGAGATGTAACATAAATTGTGTCATTTGTAGACGATCATTGGCATAGATGGACCAACATATGCACTCAATACTTTCTTCTAGGAACTGGCCGGACACTATATATTATTAGTGTCCAACATGGACACTTTGTGATGTCCCGACTCCATGATGTAGGCGTGTAGTGCAATAAGTTTCTCAATTAGTTCTATAATTTTGTCTGTGTTCTATGGACCTAACTTTAGGTAATTTAAATATGTCAGGAACAGGAATTAAAACGTCTGTCCGAACTTTGACGAAGCCTTTTGCACTCAAATTTCCGCACAGATCCTTTCCGTAACAAAAAACCTTATATTAACTAGTGTCTGCCCGTCAAGTAAGAAGAAGCGTGGCAAACAAGACCCTGAGACGCACTGCATTTGGCTCCAGCTTTCCCGTGTCTTCCTTCCACCTTGTACTACACTTGGTTGTTTAGTGGTGATTCTTCCATTCCTTAAGTTCATTCTAGATTTTAACTTGGAATTCAAGTATGACTTGAATGATTCTCTTTAGTCCGTCTTCTAGAGTCCAAGTCTCAGCCTCTAACTTGAGGCTGCCCTACCCTTCCTTGCTTATGTACCTTTTATTGTATTTTACCAGATGAGCAGTTTATTTCTTTTGTTCTAGAATAATTATGCAAAACCTGGTTGCTTTTTAAGTGCTATATGTGTGAAAGCTAATTGACTTTTTCTTTTGAAATTATTGAACTTAAATACAAATTGATGCATTACACATTTAAGTGTATTTGTGCCAAAGCAAACTTCTAGAATGTCATATAAAATAAGATAGCTTTCTTGTCTCATTGCTTTTTACTTGTTATAGTCCCCATTACATTGGGGATGTAAGCGTGACAGATTCAGGTCCGAGGTTAGGTTGAAACCTCGGCCACCAAGAATATTTGCCTTGATGTCCACTTCTGGCTCTGACTTGGGGGAAAATTATTGACTCGGGGAAGAAGTACTAGCTTCCACATACCCGCCGCAGTCTCCCTTTCCACCTCCATCTTCACCTTCGCCTCCCATAAACGCATGTTGTATATAAATTTAAGAAATCTCTACATGAATCAACTGCAGAATCCGAAGGAGTTGGGCATGGAGTTGGAGTTTGACTCGGATTTGGACCTTACCTCCATATCTGCCTCGTCCACTTAGCTTTCTCCAAATTCACCCCAAGTTGGGTCTAACGGGTTGGAGCTCCGCTAGACACGACTTCATTTGTATCCCTAAGTTACATTCATCTTTTATATTCGTTTTGGCGTCGATGTTTTTTTTTTCTATTTTATTTGTCCTCCAACAAAGGTGGGTATCTAGGATGGAGCCGTCCCACCTGGAATTCAATTTCTATGTAGCGCTCACTTTTATATTTTATTTTCTATAACATAGAAAAACCTTGTTATTGTTCCCCATCTGATATTTTTAAACTAATTCCAATTACGAGAAGATCTCCAATATTCAAAATTATCTACTTATTTTTATTCCAATCAATATAAGATCATATAGAATCTTACTTATTTGATCAAAATTGTCTTATTTGATCAAAATTGTCCAACATATAATATTATCTTGCTCGTTTAGATATGGCATGCTATGCAAAGAACTCCTAAAATTTTCTAGCTTTTTTTAATCTAAAAATGCCATTTTTATTATCTTTCTTTTCTTTTTATGACAAAGTATCACCATTTCCCCCCTCTATTTTTATGACAGTACCATCTGGTCCTTCGTGCTAAGTTCCAATTGAGACTTAAGACCTTGATCCTACTAATAAATTTAACTTTATTAAAAATTGTTATAAGCCTATGTACATGAATAATAATTATAGACATGGTTTGTAGCTATAATTATTTGTAAACCTTTTTGCTTCACTTATCGTGCATGTTTTCTATGTTCAAAACCATGAATTTATATTTCATACACCGAGCTATAGGCACGTTACAGCCATCCGTTACCGTTAATGGAGGTTTTGAACTCCAACAGCAGTGTACGAAATAGAAATCTTTAAAACTCTCTCTTATTTCTACAAAATTAATTATACTTCGTAGTTTAAGTTTACAATATGATAAATATTTTTTAGTGCCCCACTTGATTTGGAGTCCTAGATATGCCCCTGCACTCTAGTCATCATATGTGTCCATTGATGTTGTCATGATACAATACATCTGTTGAATTTTGGTAAGTTTGCTTGCTCTACAACAATAAAGCATTTATCCCAAAAAAATTTAAGGTCTGTTTTGAATTCTTTTTTTCCACTCACCTCTGTTATAAGCCATATCTTTTGTAACACTAACAAAAATCATATCCTTTAAAACTTCAATCAATGTCTCTTTTTGCCTACCTTTAGTCCCGACGGCTCCTTTAACTACTATCTAATCACTCCTTTAACTACTATCTATTTTACGAACCTTTGGGAAAATGTGATAGCATGACTCTACATATATTTTATTTAGTTGAAGTGGCCTTCCTTTTTCTTGTCGTTATTCCTACGAACTCTGCTGGAAGATTGGAAGATAGTTTGCTGTTCTCTTTTGTATGTATGTGTGTGTGTGAGGATGTATGTACACCTATGAATCTCTCTGTATAATATTGGTAGCCAATAACCATTATATAAATATGTTATTTTCCTTTGATGCACTTCTTGATATTGGTACTTGGTAGCAACTCTTAGGCCTCGTTTGGTTCACGGGAAGGAAATGAATTCCCTTGTATTTTCCATGGGAATGGGAAAGTAGGATTCCTGTCACATTTCCTTTCCGTTGTTTGGTAAAACAAGGAAACTACGTAGGAAAGGAAAGCAAAATATAACAATGTTCCAATAATATCCTTACCTTTTAAAATAAAAATAATATTATAGAAAATAACATTAATGGTAAAATAAGCAATGACACATGGTTACTTTTGTCATAACTTTTGTAATAAATGTTGGAAAAGGAGGAGGGAAAATCAATCCCATGGGTCTTGAGTGGAACCATATTCCCACCAATTTCCCCCCTTGTCAGGAAATTGATTCCCAAGTTTGTGGCTACCAAACAAAGGAAAGGAACAACTTTCCTTTCTTGGTTCCTTCAATCCGTGAACCAAACGAGGCCTTAGGTCATCTGATCTTTTTCCAGTTGGGAAAATTGTCATGAATTATAAGTTAATTTTACTTTTCCTTGCCTTAATATGGACTATAAGTTACTAGATTCAGGATCCATTAATGACCAAGGTTTCCTGCTGAGATTTACATACACATGCATTGTACAGGGAGAATCAGCAGATAGGAAGTCTGTAAAAAGACAGCCAGCTAGTCTCTTTATGCAGAATATGTTGTGTTAACCATTGGACACTCAATTACTTTGGTATCCTCGTCTCATATTTTTTGTGGGTTAGCTTGCTTCTTGTTCGGCATCATATTTTAATTAATCTCTGGATAGCTGTCAAGCTACTGTAGTTGCATCTTTAAGTGTTTGTTTTTCTCTGCATCTGCTAATTAGTCTTTCCCCCTCATTGTCAGGCTATTACAGCTACTGGTACAAAGAAGACTGATCTGATATTCGGTGAGATTCAGTCTCAGCTCAGGAACAAGAACGTCACAGTTGATGTGAAAGCAAATTCGGATTCTACTGTAAGCCGATTTTAAGTTTACTGCCTTTTGCTTCCTTTTTTTGAATTAGAGAATAGAAACACCTATAGCGTATTCATTTTTTCATGGTATCATTTGAGTTCATTTAAAAATAGATTTAGACAATTCTTTTCACTTGGCTATTTCAAGCTTGTGTTTTTCATGTTGAAGTGACAACGTAGTACTTGATTTGTATATTTGAGATATAGTGTAGCGCAATATTAACCGAAATTACAGTTCATCCGGTTCTATGCTTGTTTATGACATGTTGATCTGTCAATTTTTGCCAGGTTCTTACCACTGTGACTGTTGACGAGCTTGTTTCTACTCCTGGGTTGAAGACCATCATCAGCTTTGCTGTTCCTGATCAGAGATCTGGAAAGGTAAATTAACCTCTTTTGTCCCAAATTTTATTGCAAAACTACCTCCTTATATGATTGATACATTTTCTTTTGCCGCTTGACTCAATATTGTCTTTGTTTTCATTGTAGGTTGAACTGCAGTATCTGCATGAGTTTGCTGGGGTCAACGCCAGCATTGGGTTGACAGCTAATCCAGTTGTCAATCTTTCTGGTGTTTTTGGAACTGATGTTCTTTCTGTTGGTGCTAATGTGTCTCTTGATACTGCATCTGGGTACTTCACCAAATGTAATGCAGGGCTGAGTATTACTAACACTGATCTCATTGCTTCAGTGATACTGTAAGTGACTCTCTTTTGGCAAAGTAGTTTACTGGGAGAAATTTTTTCCCTTGGGTTTTGTTGGTTTACTGGACGACAACTTTCAAGTTCACTTTTAGGCTTTTGAAATAGATTATAATTTTTGGTATAGTTCTATGTGAAAACTGTATGGAAATAATATAATTACGAATTCTCTGCCCAAAAGTTTTTCCCTTGGTTTTCGTTGATTTATTGATACTTTCCAGTTCATTAGGTTTCTTTATAGGTTTTTTGAGATAGGTTAGACTTTTGGTGGTGTTCTTGTGTGAGTTAATATGGAAATCATATATAACCAATTATCTGGCCAAAGGGAGAAGGCAGATCATGCGTATCTTTCTATCATTTATAGTTTGCTATGGTATGTTTATTTGTTCTTTCTATTATAGTTGAGTCCAATATATATATTTCACTCTTCTATTGATTTTCTTACAACCAAAGACAACAATTAAGCTTGTTCATGCATTGGTTCTTACCAGTTTTACTTTTGGGTGCAGGAACAACATGGGAGATAGCCTGAGTGCTTCTTATTACCATTTGGTGAACCCCTTTTCAAGCACTGCTGTTGGGGCAGAAATCACTCACAGTTTTTCTAGCAACGAGAACACCCTCACCTTTGGAACGCAGCATGCTCTGGACCCTCTGACCATGGTCAAGGCACGCATTAACAACTATGGCAAGGCCAGTGCTCTCATCCAGCACCAGTGGAGGCCCAAATCATTCTTTACCATCTCTGGAGAAGTCGATACCACGGCCATTGAAAAGAGCTCCAAGGTTGGACTTTCTCTGGTCCTCAAGCCTTGACGAGAAAATTTTGTTCCTCCTCTTAGATACCATTTTAGGTTTGTGGTGGTATGCAATAAAATCCAAATGAAAGACAGACCATTGTGTATCATGGTGTAGTATTTTTAGTTGTTGAAGCCCACCGGGCCTTTTGTTTTTCCATTGTTTCTTTGGGATCTGTATTCTCTTTACCAGCAGGTTCACTCGTTCTCCATTTAAAAATTCGTGGTGTTGGCCGAAGTTTATGCTGTTCTGTGATTATATTGGCTGCTTAGGTGTGTGATAACGAATGCTATAGCCCACTTAGGTGTATTATTCTTGTATAATTATTTGATTCTGCTCGAGCCTCTTTATGTTGCAAGTAGGCTTTATAGGTATAATATACTGGAGCTTTATTTGATTCTACACTTAATTTGAAGCTGAGCATGTGGATAAATTATACTGGAGCTTTATTTGATTCTACATTGTGTAGGTGTTTAGATAAATAATTGACTACTCTGTCAGACTTTTGGTATAGCTATGATGCTGCATGCCTGCAAGGCTGAAGATGGTCAAGGTGTTAACTGGCAGGGCTGGGGCCGGGCCGGTACGCAGGCCATTTCAATTTGAAAAAATAGAAAAAAATAAATAAATTGTAGTGTACATAGTACTGACTGCAAACATGCACAAATTAGTTACTTCTGATGTATTGTGATGATAGTGGAACATCTGCACTTGAAACAAGTTGGCGTTTCTGATCATTTGCATCTGACTAATAGAAACTTCAGCAATGCCCCCATAGAAGTACTGTTCCCTCAACATTGGGCTCCCTGCCGAGTTTTGGTTGCAAGAATAGACCTAGAGTCAAATATTTGTTTTGCACTGGTCACAATCAGCTTAGGAGCCGTAGTGTTTACCTTAAAGCAGGGTATTCTTGCTTTGTTAACATGGGTTTTTGTGAACTCTTGTAGTTCTGGATTATACATATATTTGGTTTGCAGACTCTGTTAAGTACAGGCGGAAAAAAATAGTTACGATGCTAAGAAATAGTGCAAGGATCTTTACAAAAAATATTTTGAAGTTCAGATGCTAAGAAATTGTGCATGGATTTTTACATATTTGCTGATCATATTCCTGTGAACTCTGATGTTGGTGGGTGTCAACCAACTAGTTTAACTTGACAATTTATGTATTTTAAAGTAGATTTATTATGTAAATAAGAACGGTTAGCTATTATCATGATTGCTGAATAGTATAGTCAAGATCAGTATTACTCATAGCCAATGGAAGCTACAGATTTGAGAAAAGGCTTGGCCTCTATTTGGCTAAAGCTCAACATTGATAAGAGTAAGTAAAGCCAATATGAAATCAAACCACTTCATTAAAAACTAGAAAGCTCCTGGAGCTGTTTCTGCTTAATTTTTGTTGCTCAATAGTTTTCTCTTGGAGTAACAGATATCAAAGGCAGAGAAAGAGAAATGACAGACTAGGATTCCAGAACTTTGTTAGCTTTTGGAAAGTATGCAACAAGTAGAGAAATTTAAAGTTTGCGAGGTTCACAAAAAAGCACTAACATAAAAACTGAGCAAACATTCTGCTAAATACTTGCATAGCAATATGATAAATACTTGTATATCAATATGATTTCAGTTTGCATAACCATTGAGAAGAAAACTATTCCGGAATCCATATAACCACACCATGGTTGTCCAAACACACTTAGAATCAGATCTGAGTATTGGATGCTTGGAGCAGTCCATCCCGAATCTGTGTAGCAACATCACGCACTGCCCCAGGACCATGTGGGATAAACACGGCAGAAGACTTGGAGGATGCACCAATCTCCTTCATCGTGTCAAAGTATTGGGTGACCAGGACCATGTCCATCACATCCTTTGCAGTGGTCCCTGGCACATTAACTGAGAAGCCTAGCACACTGTCTCTCAAGCCATCGACAATAGCTTGGCGCTGACGAGCAATTCCGAGACCTGACAGATACTTGGATTCAGCCTCACCTTCAGCCCTCTTGATCTGAATGATTTTCTCTGCCTCCGCCTTCTCATTCGCAGCTACCCTTAGCCTTGCAGCTGAAAGAAGGAGTAAAAGTTACAAAACACTAAGTAGCTGGACAAAAGCGGCAGTTTATGTGGTTGCTGTATTTCTGAGTCTCTGACCAGTGACCATACAATATGATTATGTATGCATTTTAATACAACAAACAAGACCAAGCATATTGAGTTAATATAGTAACATCATCAATTGATCAGATAGAAATACCAAAGGCATCATGAAGTCAAGACATGATAGAGAACTGAACACGAAGGCTTCCTATCTATGTAGCATAGCTGCACATATGACACGACACAGACACGAACACAACATTCATTTTGTCATGCTCTAGTGTATTTTGGAGTGTCTGTGCACACAGACATGGAGACAATATTTGGAGTCTCTCTATTCCTAGCTTCCTAGAGTACTATCTAAAAATGACGTCAAATTTACCTGCAAATCAAGCAAAAAATTCCTGATTTTTGTCTTCCCTTAAAACTCTTAGCATGTTCCAGCTGCAGTTGAGCACTCTAGGATGAGGATCGAGAAGATCAACTCATAAGTGGAATCATAGTTGTTCCTTATAATAAATCAATAACATATACCAACACAATTAAAATCTCAAATCCTATCTTACACTCGGAACTAATTTAGACTCCAACAAGTCAATTCCTGAAGTGTTCTTCCAATGTTAATTTTTAAGAACAACAGATACACATTTGCAATTTGGTTATTAAGTTAGCTCAAAGAATAATCATCCTAATCCGTAAGCTTTAACCATACTGATTAAGATAACTCATACATACCTGCATTGATTTCATTCATTGCTTTCTTTACACGATCGTCTGGTTCAATATCAACGATGAGTGTCTGCACTATCTCATATCCATAAGCAGACATAGCCTTTTCGAGTTCGTTTTCCACAGCTTTTGCAATCTCATTCTTCTGCTCAAAAGCATCATCAAGGTTGAGCTTTGGGACACTTGCTCTGATAACTGCAAACAGTGGTAAAAGAGCATCATCAGTTCCTCTACCGTTATAAGATGCTATGGTTGTATTATTGTGACCAATAACAACTATGAAGATTTTATCCACGATGATTGGGAAGGATTGACTAAATGAATCCTTTTCACTGTTCAGACATGTGAGGGGTTACTCTAGTAAGGTTTTCGTGAAATAAGCATACTTTCTGTTTGATCCTTGATAAGTATTTTGTCAGGTGGTGCTGCTGTCATACTATTAATTAAAACCATGCAAGGCGCAATTCACAAATGTGCAAATTTTGACGAAAAATCCTTCTGCTTCTTTCTTTTTGTTTCGTTTCTTTTTAGAGGTGGAAAAGGATCCTGGTAATAGGAAGCAGTTTAAAAGAGAGTTTCCATACCATCAAACACATAGGCTTGGATCTGACTTCTTGTATTGCTTAGCTTGTAGAAAGCATCGCTTGCATTGTTAGCCAGAGCACGGTATTGAATAGATGCTACAACATTGACAAAAACATTGTCCTGGAAACATCCAAATGAGCATATTAATGTTGAGCTTTAAGGACACAGATTCCAGTAAAGAATGCAGACATTGGCGGTAAGAAGTATAAGTCCGAATTCTGCAAATAGGTTGCAATAATCTACGGTCCTCATGATGTGAAGCTAGATGAGAAGTATTTGACCTGAAATTACTTGCAAAAAAATTAATGACATAAAACAACATGGCGCTAAAATAGAGTACATATAGATACCGAGTGAGTGAAGCTGATAGAGTATATTAAGGCCACAAAAGAGATCAAGAAAACAGGTCAATGTGTGAAGAGAGAAGATACTCAAGAACAAGACTATCAAGTTAGTCCGTGTTGCTTGGGGTCATCACTCTTTGGGTGAGTCAACGTGGGAGCGTGAGGATAATATCCGATCGTGATATCCCGACATGTTTGACTCGTAAGGTATAATGTCTTTCTTATGCCTTATACTCTCGATTCCTTGCTTGAATGAATGATTGCATGGTAGACTGATTAGTATAGCTTGTCTGTGATTAGTATAGCTTGTTCTTGTCTCTCTAGCATCTTAATTAAATTCCGAGGACGGAATTCTTTTAAGGTGGGTAGAGTTGTAGCACCTGTAGCTCGTATTACGTATTTTGGTATACGTATACGTAATCTCAGACTTGTATTTAGACTCGTCCTGATTGGCTAGCCTTGGGTTCTCATGATGTGAAGCTAGATGAGAAGTATTTGACCTGAAATTACTTGCAAAAAAATTAATGACATAAAACAGCATGCCGCTAAAATAGAGTACATATAGATACCGAGTGAGTGAAGCTGATAGAGTATATTAAGGCCACAAAAGAGATCAAGAAAACAGGTCAATGTGTGACTGGTAGAAACTTTCAGGCTTTCAAGGTGAACTGTTAAAGTAACAAAATTATAATCACACGGCGTTTAATCTGCAACACATGAGAACAGTATATTAACAACAAGAATCATATGGGAAAAGAACAAACATCACGATATATTGAATTCCATCTCACTGTCAAAAACATCTCTCAAGTTCCATCAAGATTTTCAATTGGAATGTGACAAGGTCATGAGAAGGGCCGAGCCAAAACTGGGTCCCAATTTGGGCCAAAACAGCAGCCAACCCACCCTTGAGAGATGTTTTTGACAAGACCAAATGACAAGCAAGCACTATACTGCAGAGTTTTTGCGTCTTGCCAAGCAGAACCATCTTGACAAGACCAAATGCAACAAGTATCTCGCTTCATGGATAGTAATTCAAGATCAGATTGACACTCACTGCATTCCTAATCTGACGGGCATTGTAAGCCGAGGGACTGTTGCAAGCTTGATGGCAACGAAACGACAAGTCGAGGTGGCAATCAGAGGTAGTGGATCTGCCTAGTACCGAGTCAACAGAAGAAGCACCCAAAAAAAATAAAACGACAGAGAAGACACCCATAGAGGCGACCACCCGACCCAACCAAGATTTGATGATTCTTCACAATGAAAGAGGCTCTTCCGAACCCGATGTACCATCAATAGTAAACGGATGGAGTGGTGGTTGACAAGGTAGTCAAGAGAACCTCATTAGTTGACAGATGATCGAAGCAGCAGGTTTGACACTAAAGAAGCACCCGGAGCCGTATCCATTGAGTGGGTTCAAGACGTGCTAAATATCAGAGTGACCTAACAGTATCATATTCCCTTTTCCATCGGAGCATACAAGGACGAGGTCTATTACGACGTGATGGATGGGCTGGAAATCTGCTACATGTTGTTAGGGAGGATATGGTAATTCGATGTTGACGCAGAGCACAATGGACACGTCAACACGTATCGATTGGTCATGCTTACACCATCGAAGAAGGGTTCGCCAACCAAATCTTTACAAGAGGGGAAGGCTCTTCTTAATGCGGTAAGGGAGCGGAAGCGATCATCAAGAAGGGTTCACCAACAAATCTTTACAAGAGGAGAAGGCATTTCTTTATGCGGTAAGGGAGCATGAGCAGTTATCAAGGAGGTCCATGAGGTATATGACTAGGCACTGAAGAAAAGCATAGAGACTGACTATTCGACGGTGAAAGAAGCAAGTCCAATAGAGGTACGAATAGTACTCAACGAGTTTCACGGCGTTCCGTGAGCATTATTCGGTTTTGGACCGAAAACCGAACCGAACCGAATAAGGAATTCGGTTCGGTTTTAAAAAAATTCGGTTCGGTTTCGGTTTTGAAAATACTAAATTTTCTTATTCGGTTTCGGTTTCGGTTTTGGAATTCGGTTTCGGTCCAAAACCGAAAACCGAATAAGAAATTTTAGTTTATATATATGTGTGTGTGTGTGTGTGTGTGTGTGTGTTAATTATAGGTATATACTAAATATATATAGGTATATGTTATAGGTATATACTGAATATATCTAGGCATATTTAGTTATTATATATATTAACAAAAAAAACACAAAAAAAAACCCAAAAACCGAATAAACCGAAAATCGAACCGATTTAATTCGGTTCGGTTCGGTTATTGACCAATTCGGTTCGGTTTTGCTTATTCGGTTTCGGTCCAATTCGATTTTTGCTTATTCGGTTCGGTTGGAACCGAATAAACCGAATGCTCACCCCTATCCTAGAGGGCTATTAACCATGTGTGATATCCAACACATCCTCGTTCTTGTTCACGAGGCGGATTTGTCGAGTTTACCACATTACGGAATGGGCCCTTGGAAGGACAAGTTTTTTTTGGAGAAAAGGCGGAGGACTTGAAGGAAAAATAAATAAATTTGAAGAAAGTTTTGGATGGGTTGCAAAAGAGAGCGATAATGAAGAATTTAGCGAACCAAGTCCACATAGTTTAAGAAGAGGTTCAAGAGCGACTGCAAAAGGATAGTGCGAAGAATAAATTGTTTCAGAATTTTCCGTACCAGCATCACAAGGGCTTGTTTTTCAATGTTGCCATCGACGTCATGTTGTCATGTTGTGCTTTCGGAAAGGGACGATATAGATTGGGCACTGACGACACCTAGAATTTGGGTCGAGTTCTCTACAAAAGGGGGGATTTGATGCGGACGTGAGAGGGACCAGCCTAAACGAGGTCCCAAACGGACATCCAAGTTGGGCCAAACAGCAGCCAGCGCAGCCTTAGTCCAAACAGACCAGGCCACCCAAAAATTCTGGGTCTAGGCAGCTGGGCTGGTATGGAGTTGATTACAGCTAGATTTTGATGGATTTTTATATTTTTTTTGTAGTTTTATTTTCTTATTTAGTTAAATATTTTAGGGATTGCTTTCATAGGTCTTAAATGATTTATTTGCTATTAATTAGGAGTTTATAGTAAGGGAGAAGACATAATTTGATTAATAAAATTCGAGTCCTTTTACTGCTTCATGGGAGTTTATCTATTATGATTATCGTTCTTCAGAATTGATGTGCAAGGCAATCATTATTTTGGGTCGTTGGCCCCAACGATCGGTGTTACAGTGCAATGTCAAATGGATGCACAAGTTGATAAGAAATCATCAATTGTCAAATAAATGAAGGAAAAATCAACAAAAAAAAAAAAACTTGCTATATGTGTGCTACATATGCTCCAAGCTATGCACTATGTACGTAGTGCCCAAATTCAGTGAAGGATGTTGGTACGACACTTTAACACGATTGAGCACATACTTTCTCTGATCAGCATATACTTTTATTCGAGTGTTAAATTTTACGTAGACTACTGTCACGATGGATCATATAGAATAACAAAAAAAACTATGATACTGGAAATACAAGCACTGCAGATCATGAATGGTGAACATATTGGCTCCCAGCAAGCATTAGTAATATTTCATGGAAATGAACCAGTTATTAAGTTTATCAATCATTACCACTAAGGAATATTTCTAATACGAGGCACAAGGCGCCATATAGAAGTCTACAACAACAATAGTGCGTCAACAAGAAAGCCTCTACCAAATCGTTTGGCATCGACTAGAAGAATTCTTAAATTCAATCTACAGAAATTTCAGAGGATAATTACCTTCGTCTTTGTTTCACACTTCACATCCAGCTGCTGCAATCGGAGAGTGAGATGACCCGCAATTCTCTGACCAAGAACCCAAGGGAGGCAGTGGCATCCTGGCTCAAGAACTTCCTCAAACTTTCCAAACTTTTCCTTGATGGCTACAGTTGATTGATCCACTTGCACACAGCATAAAAGGTTGCCCATGGTCTACCAACTAGAATCCATGTGAAATTCAAAAGTAAACACTAAGAAATTTGACGTAGTTCTAAGTAAAAAATGAGTACAAACATCCCACAAGACAGCACATTAGCAAGAATATGCCAGCTTCGTAGAATTCGATTCCTCGCCGCCAAATTTTCAAATGGTTTTGCAGATCAGAGCACACCCCCCCCCCCCCCCCCCCCCCCCCCCCCCCCCCCTTCTTGTTGGTACTTCAGCAACAAACACTCTGATATTCTTTAAAACACGAAAAATTCACATACTAATAGTATTCTTTTTTGTTTAATTGATACCAGATAGCAGTTGGTTGTTCACAACAGGGTTCAACAAACTGTCTTTAAATATGATAACTTAGTTCCTACCAAAACCTATCTTGATTAAATTGACTAAATGATCAAGAACAACGTCAATTAAGCTCCATCCGATCCGCAGTGTACTATTCCAAATGAAGATTAAAGAACAAAAGAGAAAATAAAAATGAAAATAGACAATCTTTTATGACTAAACTTAAGAACTAGCCATCCAAGAAATCAACTCAGACATTATAAAACCGATATACTTACAAATCTTTTCCCACAACAATAAGGAGCTCTAATAGCTTGTCACAGAGACTTCCACATTTATAGATAAAAGTAGGCATAGAAAGAAAAGTTGCTGGCACTAACATCCTTAGCAGTATAACTGGCAAGAAGACTTCTAAAGAAGGAAAAAGATGAAAATGACAACATAGCAATAATTGAATTGATGATATCAATCCTTACACAAAATTAAATTCAATGTGCCATGACTGGACTTTTGAATAATATAGTTTTGGAACAGAGTATATTTTTTTTTTTTCAAAAATTATCAAAATATGGTAGTTTTCTGAATAATGTCTAGAAAACGCACAAATCTGATGTGACTTCATTATATAAGTTGTGTTTTCAGTGATTTATTGATTTAAGATGAGACTCAGAAAAACCTTAAAAAAAATTAAAAAAAAAATTCTTTACAAAAACTATATTAATTTAGTGGAAAAGAAAAGAAAAAAAAAAGGTTGTAGGATTTCTCTCTAATTATGATGTGATTTCATTATATAAGTTGTGTTTTCAGTGCTTTCTCGATTTAAAATGAGACTCAGAAAATGCTTTATAAAATTTAAATATTATTTCTTTAAAAAAACTATCAATTTAGTGGGAAAAAAAAAAGATTGTAGGATTTCTCTCTAAGAAAAGTGTAGGATTACTTGACCCATAGATGGGTAACTTTGGCCTAGGAATTAGGATTATAAATTTTCCTTTCCAATTGGGAAAACAGCTTACCAACCTATTTTCCAAGTACTTTACTACTTCCAAATGGAATTTTGGACTACTCAAGAAACAATTGTTACAACCTTTACAAAGTTCTCTTTAGGCATTACTTGGTGCACACAAACCAAGTCAAAATATTGGACCACTCAAGAAAAAATTGTTACAACCTTTACAAAATTCTTTAGGCATTACTTGGTGCACACAAACCAAGTCAAAATATTTTGATAAGCATGAGAGGATGACCTTCTTGACAAAGTTAAAAATGACAACCCACAAACAATTGGTGATGCAACCAAGGGGTGGCACATAGTGTTTCAAGATAACTTTAAGGCCATATTCACCAATAGTGGCTGTCATTGTATGTAATTTGGGATACTGAGAAAACTAAGAATCAACACACAATTTTTTATATTAAATATCATATAATATAAATAACTGATCATCACAGAGTCCCAAGAACATTAAAATATAAACATATTATTAAAAAAAAAAGATGTAAAAAAATTAATAATCACTTGATCTGCAAAGCCTTAAGGGTCAAAAAAAAAATAATTAAGTATTTTCTGATGAATAAAATTATACCAGAATAGTAGAAAAGAAATTCTCTTCTCCTGTTGCTTTCTCCTATTCTTTCTTTTTCTTTTTTCTTTTCATATTTTTAACATAAACCCTGTATATATAGTGCATATGTACTCCGAGAGGTACATGCTAACTTAAGTGGTTCCTACGAATAAAGCTCTAAATATGATAAAAACGTAAATGAGTGAAGATGCGGAGTAGTTGTGTTCCGAAGGAACATCAGAACTTGCCAAAAGAGGAACGTGAGGGTGGCGTTCACGTGACGGTGGGAACTTGTAAAAGAAAAATTACGTGTCCGTTGGGCAGTGGACAAATTATGGTGTTTGCTATTTGGGACGGTACGTAGGATCAGTAGTATTGGCAATATTTGGTAACCAGGTATTTATTTGGTGTAGAATCTTTTTGATTGGTAATGTTAATCACATGGGCAGTTGATGTAGTGGTTGCCTGGTTGGATGCACACGTTTTGTGTCTTGGTTGCATGAAGTTTGTATTTTGTGGGGTTTACATGTTTTCTATCTATGAAGCTATGAGCGAGTGGTCGGTTTCAATCGAATCGAAATAGTCAAAATCGAATAAATTAAAATTTTAAAATATTCAAAATCAAAATTGATCTAAATTAGCTAGAACCGAACCGTATAATCAATTCAGTTCATTCGGTTGAAATATTTCTATTGTTTAATATATTAGGTCCAAAATTGAAATTGTGATTAAATTATATTAAAAATTATAATTTTTATCCCGACACATTTGTTGTATTTCAAAGTTGGACTTCAAAACATATACATATAATTGTTGTTTTCAAAATATACACATTTTTAATCACACATAAAATTGAGGATTATATAATTGTATAAGTTTTATTCGATTTTTGGTTTTGGACCGAAATCGAAATCCAAAACTAAACAAAGAAATTAGTATTTTCAAAACCAATCCAAACCGATTTCTTTTTTTAAAAATTGAACCGAATCTCTTATTCGTCGGAGGTTCTGTTATATTCGATTTTCGGTCTAAAATCTAATAATGCTCACCCATACATGAAACTTCCTAGCAAATGAATTTTTTTAAGCGTTTTTTTTTTTTTTTGTTAATTAAAGGTTTTACTTGAAAAGATGTTGTCCATGCGGATGTTGGCTCATCTAGGGGCTGTTTGGTTCGTTGAAAGTGGGGGTGAAAGTTGGAAAAATTTGCAAGTCCGCTGAACTCGATTGAGTTCAGTTGTTTGGTTGAAAAGTTGAAAGTGGGGTGAAAGTGGTTGATGGGACGCGGGGAAGTTCCTGTCTCCTTCCTTTTGGGTACACTTTCACCACACCATTTTTTTGGTGAAAGTGGTGGAAAGAGAAGGAAAAGTGTGGAAAGAGAAAAGTGGTTTTCGTTTAATATATCTCCAATCAACATCCACTTTCAACAACTATCCAAACAACGGAACTCTTTTTTTTTCCACTTTCAACAACCATCCAAACAATGAAACTCCTTATTCCTCCACTTTCATATTTTTCAACCATCAACCAAACAACTTTTGGAAACTCAAAATTTATGCGTACGCATCGCGTGCGCAAGTTTCATTTTTCCACTTTCGCACTTTCATACACTTTCGTGCAACCAAACAGGCCCTATAGTGAGGAAGCTGTAAGGTATTGCAATTCTGACACCATGGTACATATTTCATAAATGTTCTTTTGGGAGCTGCTGCTTCTCTCGTAGTGGATGTGAAACTTTTGTGTTTGTAGAGGAAGATACAGTGTTGAGCTTTCTTCATCTTTCATTCTTCAGGCTAATCATTAAGATTCAATATTATTCAAGTGTTGTTCTAGGTTTTGTTCTTGCATGCTTTACAGTGGAATATAACAAATGTCAAGTTTCTGTACATAAACTAATGATATCTATTCTACAATCTCCACCATTTGGCTGGTTTGCAATTCAATTTGTATGTTATTTGCACTTCTTAGCTCATTCATATGTGAGCTGTGGATTCTATCTTTTACTAATTCTTACTTACCTTGATGCCACCACCACAAAAAAAAATTCACTTATGTAAATAAATAAAGGTTTAATTGCACTTTGATACCCTCAACTATTCATGTTTTTCAACTTGATATCCTAAACTTTTTTTTGTAACAAGTTGATACCCGAAAAAAATTTGGACGAAAATACCCTTGGTCAAACTTGAAAATTATCCCCCCCCCCTAAACCCCCCACGACCCCACCCCCCCTTCCCGCTTCCGGCCACCCCCCCTCCCGCTTCCGGCCGCCTCCCCCCCCCCCCCCCCCCCCCCCCCCCTCCCGCTTCCGGCCGTCTCTCCCCCCCCCCCCCCCTCCCCCTCCCGCTTCCGGCCACCTGCCCCCGCCTCTCCCCCTAGGGCACGGCAGCGTGGGAGGAGGGGGGTTGGGGGAGGGTGTGTTATTGCCGGGGTACAATTTTTCGATGGAAAACTAAAATATCGTAACAATTGTACAAACAATCGTTATTACGTAACACTTCACAGAAGGTACGTAAGAGAAATTTCTACTAGTGCTACACTTCACAGAAGGTGCACAGAACGTAACACTTCACAGAAGGTACGTAAGAGAAATTTCACTAGTGCTACACTTCACAGAAGGTGCACAAATAGAATTCTGATAATATCAACGCAAACACTTCACCGAAGGTGCGCTAATAGAATCCTGAAAATACCAACAAAGAAGGTGACAGGCAAAAGATGGAAAAACTCCTGCTGGGGTGAATGATCACCGTTGCTCAAAGCTTTATTCGCCCCACACGAATAGCTTCCAGGAACCAGCAAGTTCGTCGGAGAACATGGAACATTGTTGCTCTTCTGACTCCTCGGATGAACACGAACTCCCGTGCAAAACTCAACGCTGGTACAAAACCTCTCTTCTCTCTCACAGCCTAAAAACATTTGTAAACTTTCTGTCTACTGCTTGTGTATCTGTTGTAACCTGTGAGAGAGAAGGAGGAGGCCTTATATAAGCCCCAGCAACAACTGTCCGGTTAGCACAATGTTAGGGACGTGGTAGTAACCACCCCGAACATGGAGCAACCGCTCAGAACATGTAAAGCCACGTTCTGCTGCAAGTTATGCCACTCACGTAACCAGCGTAATTTGCACTTTACGCACACAGCCCCTTTACGCACCCTACGCACACTGCGTACGCTGCGTACGCTGCGCACACTGCGCACTCTACGCACGCTGCGCACACTGCGCGCACTGGGCTGCGTACTAGGCTGCGTAACTGGGCCAGCGTAACTGGGCTCGCGTAACGGGCCGCGCAACATGGTCGCGCAAGTGGCTCGCGCAACTTAAGCGCACTATGCGCCTAGCGACGATGCTGACGTGCTAAGTGCAAAGTGCGCCAACAAAATGCCACATTACGCCTCATGAGCCCTTGAGCCCGAGTCCGAGCCTGAGCCTGAGCCCGAGCCCGAGCCCGAGCCCGAGTCCGAGTCCGAGTCCGAGTCCGAGTCACTAAGCCCCTACGGGGCTTAGCTCCTATGGAAATAAATTTTTCAAGAGCAAAAAGCATGAATGCTTTAATTGTTAATTTTAGCCTTTTTTCCATTAGAAAAATAACCCCACATGACAAACCCATGTGCACCTCCACACCACATGTGCATCCCAAATAATAGCAAAGCTAATATATTGTCACTTTTCGTTCCCGGAATACGTATTCTTAATACATGTACTGCTTTAACATATTTATTTAATATTTATCATGTATTGTTCTGTGATTAAACTCCTTTAAATTTTATGTTAATTAATTTTCTGCAATTTTATTTCTGCATTTATTTTCTGCTTTCATGTACTACTTTAGCTCTACTTTGGGTTCGGCTTGGATTGGACTTAGTATGCTGTTTTATCTTGAACCGAACACAAACCCCTACCTACCACCACCCCTTCCATTTAAAGCCATCCCCTTTCTCTCTCTTCATTATTTCACCATTAATCTTCTTCTTCCTCCTAACTCCTCCCCCACCTACCCAGCCGCCTAGGCAAGTGCCAAACTTGCTTCTTGATGGATTACCATTATTATTGTTCCATCATCTTCCTTACTTGATTTTGAGCCTCTTTAGTACTTAGCATTTCCAATTTCCATGGTTCATTTCTTGTAGATCTAAGTTTAATGCATTTTCGGATTTCTTAGGTTTTGATCTAGGAAACTTTGTTATCTTTAAGTTTTGATGGTTTCATGTTGTAGAGAATTTCGTTCTACCCCATTTTGACCTATGGAAGTCCAGTTTTGGGTTTGGAGTGAAGGAATTAGGGAGCTCGGAAGCAATGGCTTTTTCATGATTCTCCTCAGAAGAGTGGAGAAGAAGGACAATGCTTGACCGCATGAGTTTCCATGCGGCAAGTCTTCTTGAGCCGCATGAAATGTTGGCCGCATGAAGTGTTGGCCGCATGAAGTATTTAATTATCTTACCAAAGTAGCATGTGTACTTTATGGTCGAGGCATGATTATTCCGTGGTTAGTTTTGATTGTTGTATTACGCTATGTAAGACCTACAACCTAACCGCACGTGTATCGTTGTAGGGTTGTGCATATCATATCCCGTACGAAAGTACTCATTCTGAATGATCATGATCCACGGCATGGGATTTTACTCAACGTAGAGACTATTAAGTTAAATAAAATAATGATTGCATGGAGAGAATGGATTCTCGAGTTCTTACATGGCAGCTCTCTTGGGGACTATTAAGTGCCCGACAGGTCGGCTGGTTCCCACAGATACTGCAAATCTGCCACACGGACAGGGAGCGGTATCTGCTCATATTATTTATTGTATATTGTATATTGACGACGGGCGTCCCGCTGGGACTCGTCTAATTCATGGTTGGCGCAATTGATTGACTGGATAGACTAGCCTTGCTTACACATAGTAAGAACTGAGGAATCCTTTATTGCATAACCCCAGGATAATTTGGGACTCACAGTAGCAAGCCGTAGTAGTTGCATGGCTGTCACGCCCCAGAACCAGAATACTGGAGAGCGGAGGAATGACTCAGCCAGCTACGTATTACGGGTAGATGAATACCGTATAATACGATCAATGCTGTCTAACCAGACGAGGGGGTGCATACTACATGAAAGTCTTACTATGGTCACTTCACATCTATTGTCTCAATCATTCAAGTAAGAAACAGAAATAGAGAACATGTAAGAAAAAGCAGTAAGGCGTCCCAAACGCTCAGTCAAAATGTTCTTGAGATCTGGCTTTACAAAACATAGCCAGATGGTATAGCAAAGTGTACACAATTGTTATCAGCTGCAGTCTGACTTAATTACAATTATGTAAAAGTAAGTACAAGACAATCCGACTAACATGTCGGTGCCAAACGGCTAAGTATAAAGTAAGTAACAAAACGAGTGGTGAAGTAAGGAACCCACTCGAGTCCTCCTGCGATCATCCCTCTAGTGTTGACCATCTTGGAGGTAGAAGTAAGCTGGATCCTCGGGGACCGGCTCTAAATCTGGCCATGCAAAACCAGAGAGGTTAGACCTCTAAAAGCAAGTACCACAAGGAAGGACGATATAAAGGATTAAACCAGTAAGTAAGAGAATATAATAATAGATCTCTGCTTTCCACTAGGATTCACATAACATCACGACACTTCGAACCAACCTCCCAACCAAACAAGGACAGAAGTTGGCCCGTCATGTCCTGACATTCTGATCATCTCAGTTAGGCAACAGAGTAGGTACAGTACACAAACAAATCATCTTGAACGGCCAATCAACTACTACGGCTTGCTATTGTGAGTCCCAAGTTATCCTGGAATTATGCAAATAGGAATTCCTCAGTTCTTACTATGTGCGAGCAAGGCTAGTCTATCCAATCAATCAATTGCGCCAATCATGTAATTAGACGAGTCCCAGCGGGACGCCCGCCGTTAATATAGAATGTACAATAATATAAGCAGATACTATTCCCTGCCCGTGTGACAGATTTACGATATCCGTGGGAACCAGCCGGCCTGTCGGGCACTACTAGTCCCAAGAGGGCTGCCATGTAAGAACTCGGGAATCCATTCTCTCCATGCCATCATTATTTTATTTAACTTAAAGCCTCTATGTTGAGCGAAATCCCATGCCGTGGATCATGGTCATTCAAATGAGTACTTTGTACGGGGTACGATATACGCAACTCTACAACGATACCCGTGCGGCTATGTTGTAGGTCTTACATAGCATAATGCAACAATCAAATCTAACCACGGAATAATCATGCCTTGACCATAAAGTACACATACTATTTTTGTAAGATAAATAAATACTAAATAAATAAATAAATAATTTGAAACCTGCATGTGCCCATATGCCAATATTCGGGATCAGCCAGTCGATTACAATAGTTCATTACATGAACGTGTCTCATTCATTCAATTCAATAAGATGACTAGCCAGTCTCTTAGTTCCAACTAGGAACGCATGATCAATTATTAGTCAATGTCACAATCATTATCAATGGTGGCAAGGCATGAAAATCAATTAGTATTACATGGGGTCGAGCCTATAACTCTCAGGATTTAACTTCTAGTCATACTGGGTATCCATGGATCAATCAAGACACATGACACATCCCACATAACAATCTGTATTAATCATGATTTATCAAGTTCATGCAAAAAGGCGTAAGGATATAATAGGAGAATTATCATGCCATCCTTAAATGAATAAGTTATAGAACAAATAAAAACACCCAGGTTAGAAAGTCACGCCAACAAGTCTATACTAAGGCCAAAAGTCACGCCAAGTCTAGTAGGAGTGAGCGTGAAAATGGTCGTAGAAAATGATAAGAAATCCACGCACGCATGCAAAGATGGTGCGTAACTCAAAATTCACGCTGACATGAAAGGACGTGTGCGTGACTAAGAATTCACGCACGAAAAGATGTGCGTGACTGAAAATACACGCACGCTCATGAGAACGTTAGCGTGACTAAAAATACATGCACGCTCATGAGAACGTTAGCGTGACTAAAAATACACGCACGCTCATGAGAACGTTAGCGTGACTAAAATACACGCACGCTCATGAGAACGTTAGCATGCCTAAAAATACACGCAAGCTCATGAGAACGTTAGCGTGACTAAAAATACACGCACACTCATGAGAACGTTAGCGTGACTAAAAATACACGCACGCTCATGAGAACGTTAGCGTGACTAAAAATACACGCTAACATGTAAGAACATGAGCGTGACTCAAAGTACACGCCAACACGTAGAGACGTGTGCGTGACTAAAAATACACGCAGCCACGTAAGAACGTGTGCGTGACTCAGCCTTCGTCCCAAGCCAGAAAATGAAGTTCCCAGCCAGAAGACACGCTAAGTTGGGAGATCAAAACCTATGAACAGCCGAAAATGTAACAACTTAGATCTAGAGAAAACAAGCCACAGAAATCAAAAATGCCAAGCACTAAACTCTCTCAGGATCATGAGAGGAAGAGTAATGATCCATAAAAATGGATGAAGGAGAAGCAAGATTGCACTTGCCTTCTCCTGCTGCTGGTAGGTGGAGAGTGATGAGAGGAAGAAGAAGTAATGGTGAGAATGAGTAATGAAGAGAGAGAAGGAGATAGGAGCTTTAAATAGCAAATGGGGTGGTAGGTGAGAGACTTGTGGGCCGGGTTTAAGGGAACCACCAAGCCGAAACCCAATAAGACTAAAGCAGGAAATAAAAGCAGAAAAAAAAATGCAGGAAATAAAATTGCAGGGAATTAATTAACATGAAAATAAAAGGGCAGATAATTAACATGAACTTAAAGGAATTTAAATACAGGATAATACATGATAAATACTAAATAAATACTTATGAGTTGTACATGTATAAAAATACGTATTCCGGGAACGGGGAGTGACATCTCTACCCACCTTGAAAAAATTCCGTCCTCGGAATTTCAAATCCAAGCAGTTAGAAATATCGGAGCTAAACTAATACAAACAGTTCTAGTGAGCAAGCAATCATTATTTACCATATCAAAAATAAGTACTATATATGTAAATTCATCAATCCATGATATCAAGTAGCTCTACCCATAAGGTGACAAGCATGAAGAATCAGGACAGTCATGGTATACAGAAAGATATCATCCTCACGTTTCCACGTTGACTCTCCCAAGGAGTGATGACCCCAAGCAACACGGACAAGACTAATTGTTCGGTTCTTGAGTATCTTCTCTCTTCGGTCCAAAATGGACACAGGCTGTTCCTCGTAAGACAGGTTGGTACCAACAACCAGCTCAGAGTGATCGAGGACATGGCTTGGGTCCGATACATACCTACGTAATTGAGATACATGAAACACGTCATGCACCTCTCGTAACGAAGGCGGGAGGGATAAACGATAAGCAACATCGCCAACCCGATCAAGGATAACAAATGGGCCTACGTACCGCGGACTCAATTTCCTGCGGACGCCAAATCTAATGACCCCACGAGTAGGTGAGATCCGCAAGAATACGTGGTCCCCAACAGAGAACTCTAACGGCCTACGATGCTGGTCCGCTCAATGACGATGCCGATCCTGCGCAACTCGAAGTCGCTCTCAAATTTCCTTAATCACTTCAACCGTCTGAACAATCATTTCTGGGCCTAACATCTTCCTCTCTCCGATATCATCCCATGCAAGCGGTGACCTGCACTTCTTACCATATAGTGCTTCAAATGGCACCATCTGGATACTGGCTTGATAACTATTGTTGTATGAGAACTCGACCAAGTGCAGGTGACTCTTCCAAGACCCTCCAAAATCTAGAGTGCAAGCTCGCAACATGTCTTCTAAAGTCTGAATCGTTCTTTCTGATTGCCCATCCGTCTGCAGATGGTAGGCCGTACTAAACCTTAACTTGGTACCCAGACTATGATGTAAGCTCTTTCAGAAATGTGATGTAAAACGGGTATCTCTATCCGACATAATACTGACAAGAACCCCATGCTGCCTGACTATTGTTGCATATATAACTCCGCCAACTTTTTCGTAGATTGCCCTACTCTGAAAAGAAAAAAATATGCTACCTTCGTAAGTCGGTCCACTATTACCCAAATAGCGTCCTTACCACTTGGTGATCTCGGTAAACCGGTCACAAAGTCCATTGTAATATGCTCCCATTTCCATTCCGGAATAGGAAGCGGTTGCAATAACCCAGCTGGCCTCTGCTGTTCTGCCTTCACTTGCTGACATACCAAGCAACGGAAAACAAATCTAGCTATCTTCCTCTTCATCCCGTTCCACCAGAAATGCTGCTTGATATCTTGGTACATCTTGGTCCCTCCAGGATGAATAGAATACTGAGAACTGTGAGCTTCTGCCATAACCTCCTGTCTGATATCTCCACTAGGCACACATAGACGTGATCCAAACCTAAGTGTACCATCTTCATGAATTCTCATCTCCTTCCTGAGTCCTGACTCACATTCTGCCCTAAGCTTCTGAATCCTCGGGTCCTGTGCCTGAGCTGCCTTGATCCTGCCTACCAAGTCGGATTGAACTTACAGACTTGTTAGAATTCCTACATCACTAGGAAGTATAACTTCGATGCCCATCTCCTGAAGGTCTTCTAAGATATGTCTCTGCGTTGTCAACATAAATGTGCCGCCTCTCCTGCTAAGAGCGTCTGCTACTACATTCGCCTTGCCTGGATGATATTGAAGCTCCACGTCATAATCCTTGATCAACTCCAACCATCTCCTCTGCCTCATGTTTAGTTCCTTCTGAGTAAAGATGTACTTCAGACTTTTATGGTCTGTATACATGTCCACTCGGTCACCATATAAGTAATGCCTCCATAGCTTCAAAGCAAATACTACTGCCGCTAATTCCAAATCATGAGTTGGATAATTCTTCTCGTGGTCCCGAAGCTGCCTCGATGCATACGCTATCACCTTCCCATGTTGTATAAGGACACATCCAAGTCCTTTACCTGACGCATCACAATATACTGTAAAACCTCCGGGTCCAACTGGCAATGTAAGAATAGGTGCTGATATCAACTTCTGCTTCAAAGTCTCGAATGATGCCTAACATTCTGCCGACCAAACGAATGGTACATCCTTCCGGGTCAAGCGGGTCATGGGTGCTGAAAGCCTTGCAAAGTCTGACACAAACCTTCTATAATATTCTGCCAATCCCAAGAAACTCTGCACATCTGCTACGGTCTTGGGTACTGGTCAACTTTCTACTGCTTCTATTTTCTTGGGATCTACTGCTACTCCAGCTCCTGATATGATATGACCCAAAAATAAAATGTGATCCGACCAAAACTCACACTTACTGAGCTTGGCATACAACTGGTTCTTTCTCAGAACCTGCAACACTTTCCTGAGGTGGTCTTCATGCTCCTCTTCACTAGCAGAGTATACGAGAATGTCGTCAAGAAACACAACGACAAACTGGTCTAAGTATGGCATAAAGATACGATTCATCAAATCCATGAATATAGCTGGAGCATTGGTCAAACCAAACGGCATTACTAAGAACTCATAATGCCCATACTTTGACCTGAATGCTGTCTTGGGAATGTCTTCCTTTCGAACCCTCACCTGATGGTACCCTGAACGAAGATCTATCTTGGAGAAAACTCTAGCTTTGCTCAACTGGTCAAATAAGTCGTCGATCCTGGGTAATGGGTACTTGTTCTTCACTGTTGCCGCGTTAAGCTTCCTGTAGTCAATGCACAATCTGGACGACCCATCCTTCTTCCCCACAAGTACCACTGGTGCTGCCCATGGTGACACGCTAGCTTGGATGAACTTCTTCTCCTTCAGTTCCTCTATATGCTGGTATACCTTGGCCTGCTCTGAATCCGCCATTCTGTAAACTCGATCTGATATCGGTTTAGTTCCTGGTGCCAATTCTATACTGAACTCAATATCTCTAACCGGTGGTAGACCTGGAAGTTCTTCAGGAAATATGTCTAGAAATTCTTCAACTACCTTCGGAATCTGAACTTCTTCCATTGTCGTTACTACTCCCTGCTCTCGTTGAGTTGCCCCTGATCTGACTAAGGTGAACCGCTCCATGCCTGGAATATCAAAAGATACACTCCCTCTACGATAATCTATTGTCGCATGACTGTCTTTCAGCCAGTCCATGCCTAAGATAACGTCAAAATTTTTGACAGGAAATTCTATCAACCGGACGGGTAAGGAATGCCCGCAAACTACAACGCTACAGGCTAAAATAACTCTACTAACTCTTACGAGCCCATTACCAGTGAGTATATTCAACCTCCCTGGCAATGCCTCGAACTCCATTCCTAGTCGTGTCACAAATTGTGCAGATATAAATGAATGTGATGCTCTCGAATCAAACAATGCTACTGCGGGATATGAGGCGACGAGAATGTTACCTGCCACAACATCTTCCGATGCCAATGCCTCCTCCAAGGATAAAGTGAATGCTTGCCCTCGACTTCCTTGCTGGTTTCCATGCTGCGGCCTAACCTGATGTTGTTGCTGGCCCTTTCCTTGATGATGCTGGGGTGGTCTATGCTGGTGTTGCTGTATCGGCGGCCCCTGCTGCCGAAACATCTGAGCCTGCGGCAGTAACGGACGCTATGCCAACGGCCTTACTGCCACTGCTGGTCCTCGATACTGGCCTGCCCCTGGTGCTGGCAGAGCAGGAAACTGTTGCCCCGGTCCTCCTGACCTCGAATTTATGGGACATATGGTAACCCGATGATCTGGATTTCCACATATCAGACACAGTCCATTCAATGTTCGACACACATCTCTAGTGTGTCCCATCTTCCCACAATAAGTGCAGCCCGCCGGGGGTTGCTGGTTCTTCCTCTGTTGCTGTTGCTGCTGCCTGGATGGTGGTGCTGGTCCTCGTATCACCATATCGTGGATACGAATGCCAATGGATGGTGCCGTTGTTCGGGGCGCTGCTCCCCCCTCCTTCAATCTGACTGTGGGACCTCTTCTGACCCCCAGTCCTTACTGCAAGCCTCTGAATAGTGATCTCATGCCTTCGAGTTGTCGTTAATATTTCGTCAAAAGTTTGGTAATTGTGCCCCTCTATCAATTGCAAGAGCTCAAGATGAAACCCTTGCTGAAACCTCATGGCCCTCTGGCTCTCTGTTGCTACCATCTCTGGGGCGAATCTACTCAATCTACAGAACTCCGCTGCATAAGCATCTACAGTCTTGCCGGCCTGCCTGAGGTTGATAAATTTCTGTTGTAGCTCAAACTGTGCCACAACTCCATAGTACTTGGTCTTGAATCTTGCAGTGAAATCGTCCCAAGCCACAGGACGTCTGATGCCCACTTCCTCTGATTCCCACCAATCACGTACGAGATCCTGAAGTAATAACTTCACTAGATCTACACGTTCTGCTGCCGGTACCTTAGCTGCTGTTAGAATAGCCTCAATATCCTTAAGCCATGCATCTGCTGAGATGGCATCCTCCGTGCCCTCGAAACGGCAGGGGTTGTACTTGTAAAACCTGGCTGATGCTCCTGAATCTGGCCTTGCCCCTCTTTCTAATGCTGTCTGTAATCCTTGGTTGAGTAGCACATTCTGCTCTTGTAGCTGAGTGTGCATGCGTTGCTGGGCCAACATCTGATGTTGCTGAGTAGCCATCATTCCTCTCATGATCTCCAGAAGAGCTGGTGTGTCCACTTGGGTAGGTGGAACTGTTGGTGGTGGTAGAACATCCGGATACTGCGATCCAGCTGCTGGTTCCACTATCACTTCTTCCTGGGTAGCCTCTTGAGTTAGTACCGGCCCTTGTTGCTGACCAACCTGGTCAGGTTGCCCATGTTGCTCCTGCTGTTGTCCAGCTCTGACCGATGCGGACGAAGTGCCCCTAAGAAAAGGGACAAGAGAACAATCAAACAACCGGACATGAAGGATCAATAAAATCAAAGGATACTAGAATGTCAAGCAAGGGTTGAGAATAACGAGTCATGAGATCAAGGGAGAACACGTGTGATTGAGATATCCTATAAATCAAAACACCCCACAAGTCTGAAATCAGACCTGCATAGGCCACCACTAAAACCTTGTCACGCCCCAGAACCAGAATACTGGAGAGCGGAGGAATGACTCAGCCAGCTACGTATTACAGGTAGATGAATACCGTATAATATGATCAATGCTGTCTAACCAGACGAGGGGGTGCATACTACATGAAAGTCTTACTATGGTCACTTCACATCTATTGTCTCAATCATTCAAGTAAGAAACAGAAATAAAGAACATGTAAGAAAAAGCAGTAAGGCGTCCCAAACGCTCAGTCAAAATGTTCTTGAGATCTGGCTTTACAAAACATAGCCAGATGGTATAGCAAAGTGTACACAATTATTATCAGCTGCAGTCTGACTTAATTACAATTATGCAAAAGTAAGTACAAGACAATCCGACTAACATGTCGGTGCCAAACGGCTAAGTATAAAGTAAGTAACAAAACGAGTGGTGAAGTAAGGAACCCACTCGAGTCCTCCTGCGATCATCCCTCTAGTGTTGACCATCTTGGAGGTAGAAGTAAGCTGGATCCTCGGGGACCGGCTCTAAATCTGGCCATGCAAAACCAGAGAGGTTAGACCTCTAATAGCAAGTACCACAAGGAAGGACGATATAAAGGATTAAACCAGTAAGTAAGAGAATATAATAATAGATCTCTGCTTTCCACTAGGATTCACATAACATCACGACACTTCGAACCAACCTCCCAACCAAACAAGGACAGAAGTTGGCCCGTCATGTCCTGACATTCTGATCATCTCAGTTAGGCAACAGAGTAGGTACAGTACACAAACAAATCATCTTGAACGGCCAATCAACTACTACGGCTTGCTATTGTGACTAAAAATACACGCACGCTCATGAGAACGTTAGCGTGACTAAAAATACACGCACGCTCATGAGAACGTTAGCGTGACTAAAAATACACGCACGCTCATGAGAACGTTAGCGTGCCTAAAAATACACGCACGCTCATGAGAACGTTAGCGTAACTAAAAATACACGCACGCTCATGAGAACATTAGCGTGACTAAAAATACACGCACGCTCATGAGAACGTTAGCATGACTAAAAATACATGCACGCTCATGAGAACGTTAGCATGACTAAAAATACACGCACGCTCATGAGAACGTTAGCGTGACTAAAAATACACGCACGCTCATGAGAACGTTAGCGTGACTAAAAATACACGCTAACATGTAAGAACATGAGCGTGACTCAAAGTACACGCCAACACGTAGAGACGTGTGCGTGACTAAAAATACACGCAGCCACGTAAGAACGTGTGCGTGACTCAGCCTTCGTCCCAAGCCAGAAAATGAAGTTCCCAGCCAGAAGACACGCTAAGTTGGGAGATCAAAACCTATGAACAGCCGAAAATGTAACAACTTAGATCTACAGAAAACAAGCCACAGAAATAAAAAATGCCAAGCACTAAACTCTCTCAGGATCATGAGAGTAAGAGTAATGATCCATAAAAATGGATGAAGGAGAAGCAAGATTGCACTTGCCTTCTCCTGTTGCTGGTAGGTGGAGAGTGATGAGAGGAAGAAGAAGTAATGGTGAGAATGAGTAATGAAGAGAGAGAAGGAGATAGGAGCTTTAAATAGCAAAGGGGGTGGTAGGTGGGAGACTTGTGGACCGGGTTTAAGGGAACCACCAAGCCAAAACCCAATAAGACTAAAGCAGGAAATAAAAGCAAAAAAAAAAAATACAGGAAATAAAATTGCAGGGAATTAATTAACATGAAAATAAAAGGGCAGATAATTAACATGAACTTAAAGGAATTTAAATACAGGATAATACATGATAAATACTAAATAAATACTTATGAGTTGTACATGTATAAAAATACGTATTCCGGGAACGGGGAGTGACAATGGCCGTTTAAATTGATTTGTTTGTGTACTGTATCTACTCTGTTACCTAACTGAGATGATCAAAATATCAGGACATGACGGGCCAACTTCTGTCCTTGTTTGGTTGGGAGGTTGGTTCGAAGTGTCGTGATGTTATGTGAATCATAGTAGATAGCAGAGATCTATTATTGTATTCTCTTATTACTAACTTCATTCCTCATATCGTGCTCTCTTGCGGTACTTGCTATTAGAGGTCTAACCTCTCTGGTTTTGCATGGCCAGATTTAGAGCCAGTCCCCGAGGATCCAGCTTACTTCTACCTCCAAGATGGTCAATACTAGAGGGATGATTGCAGGAGGACTCGAGTGGGTTTCTTACTTCACCGCTCGTTTTGTTAAATACTTTATACTTTGTCGTTTACCGTCGACATGTTAGTCGGGTTGTCTCGTACTTACTTTGACATGATTGTAACTAAAGTCAGGCTGCAGCTGATAACAATTGTGTATACTTACTACATCATCTGGATGTATTTTGTAAAGCCAGATATCAAGAACATTTTGACTGAGCGTTTGGGACGCCTTACTGCTTTATCTCACTTGTTCTCTATTTCTGTTTCTTGTTTAAATGATTGAGACAATATAGATGTGAAGGGACCATAGCGAGACTTTTATGTAGTATGCACCCCCTCGTCTTATTTAGACAGCATTGATCGTATTATACGGTATTCATCTACCCGTAATACGTAGCTGGCTAAGTCATTCCCCCGCTCTCCAGTATTCTGGTTCTGTGGCGTGACATATATAGAGATACAAACTCTTTGGCCTATCCGATATGGGACTAAAGTTTCTAAAGGAAAGGCCAAAACTCCAACAATCCCCCACATATCTCTATATATGGGTATAAGTGTTCCCCACAGTAACTGTCCATCATGCATTAGGAGAGATGTCGCTGACGACTTGAATCTTCCCGTATGGGTCAAAAATCATACTATAATACAAGAATGTACTAAGCCTTGAATTCTGCATCATAGCTAAAATTCTTTTCACTCACATAATTTAGTTACATGTGCTTCTGGCTATACATTAAAGGCCCTGTACCAGCCTGGTTTCAGTGTATAATTTCGGGCGTCTACAAGTTTACCCTCAAGAGACGGCCTGATATTTCTTTATCCATACACTATAGGTGAGTTTATTATAAAGAGACATGGCATGAAGCGCTTTGCGTTTCCCTTACGGTGCTACGCCGCTATGACATGGCTTAAAGTCGAGGCCTTACCCCGTACCGGGAACCTCATCGTAGTGTCATACTACTGTAGCATGAGGCAACCGTCTCTTTGTAGTGCCAAACTATCCAGCATGAAGCCTTAGGCTTCCTTGCGGTGTTACGCCGCAACGACATGGCTTGCAAGGCCGAGGCTTTATTCCTAACCGGGTACCTCATCGTGGTGTCGTGCCACTGTAACATGAGGAACTCCTCCTCTTTGTAGTGCTGACTACACCCCTCTTTATTTTAAACATACAGCATTAGGCTAACTGCCTATTTGCGGTGCTACGCCGCTGTGACTTGGCCTGCTAAGCCGAGGCTTTATCCTATTCCTGGGCAGCACCCCACATATAGGAACCTCATTGTGGAGTCACCCTACTGTAGCATGGAGTTTCACTCCTTATAGTGCTGCTCTACCGTACTTCCTGTAAAGCACACCAGGCATTTACTCTGCATGAGAACTCATTAAGGCAATTAAGCCATCCTTCCCACAGGAACTATTTTTGGCAGAAAACAACAGTAGACAACATTGGTTGTAGGTCCGTAACCTCTCCATGCCCATAAGAACATGTACCCACCGTTCCTAATATTCTTCCAGTTAATGGTCCTCCCTTGAACCAAAAGCTAGATGCCTAGTAGATAAATCTTTGAACTAATAGCATAAAACTTTATGGTAGGAATACAATAACTAATATCAGAATGTCTTCAAGCCTATTTTATATGCTGAGTCGTCGACCAGCTGACGCATGAGGCCCTTGGTGAACGGATCCGCCAGATTTTCCTGACTCCGAACATCAATTACTGCAATTACACCTCTCTTAATAAGATCGTGTACTGCCCCGTGCTTTAACCGCATAGTCCTCTTCTTTCCGTTGAAAAGGTTATTTGATGCCACCGCCGCAGTCGCCTGGTTGTCGCAGTATATCTGTATTGCCGGTATTTGCGCCCCAACCACTGGAAGATCATACATGAGCTCCCGAAGCCATTCTGCTTCTTCGGCTGCGGTGTCAAGTGCAAAGAACTCAGATTCCATAGATGACCGCGAGAGCATTGTCTGCTTCTTCGACTTCCATGATATAGCAGCTCCACCCATTGTGAAAATATATCCACATATGGACCTCTCGCTCTCCAAATCTGAGCACCAACTGGCATCACTGAAGCCTTTCACTACCTGCGGATCTCCGCTGTAGTACAGTGCATATGTCTGAGTCTTCTTGAGATATCTCATAACCCGTTTCACAGCCTTCCAGTGTTCAACACCAGGATTGCTCGTGAAACGACTCAGCATTTCCACGACGAAAGCTATGTCAGGCCTTGTGGCATTAGTAGCATACAACAAACTCCCGATTACGCTTGCATACTCCAACTGCCTGTCGCTTTCCCCTGAATTAGGCTTCAACTTCACATCACACCTGTACGGCGTATCGATCCCTGGAAGATCCCGATACCCATACATATAATGAGACTGTGACAGTGCTAGTCCAGTGTCTGTCCGGATGATCTTGATCCCTAAGATCACATCAGCTTCCCCCAAGTCCTTCATACTGAACTTGCTTGAGATGAACCTCTTTGTCTCTGTGACACAGCTTATATCCGTACCAAGGATAAGTATGTCGTCCACATACAGACAAACGATCACACCTCTTCCATCAGCGAACTTCGTGTAAACACACTTGTCCGTCTCGCTGACAATGTAGCCATTTGACCTTATAACTTTGTCAAATTTCTCATGCCACATCTTGGAAGCCTTTTTAAGACCGTACAAAGATTTCACCAACTTGCAAACTTTTTCTTCAAGACCCTTGACGACAAATCCCTCTGGCTGTTGCATGTAAATCTCTTCGGTCAGCTCGCTATTTAGGAAAGCCGTTTTCACATCCATCTGATGTATCACCATCTTATGTATTGCTACAAGAGCAATCAACATCCTGATGGTGGTCATCCGGGCAACTGGAGCATAAGTGTCAAAATAGTCAATTCCCTGCTTCTGAGAAAACCCCTTGGCTACCAACCTAGCCTTGAACTTGTCAATAGTTCCGTCTGCTTTCATCTTCTTCTTGAAGATCCATTTGCATCGGATGGGTTTCGCTCCTTCAGGAAGATCAACCAACACCCAAGTGTTATTTGAAGTGATGGAATCAATTTCATTGTCAATCGCCTCCTTCCAGAAAATCGCGTCTCTGGTCTTCATCGTCTCATCATAGGTAAGCGGATCTGCTTCCACATGATAGGTGACAAAGTCACTTCCGAAGTCCTTCGGCCTCCTCACACGCTTAGCTGACGGCTCAGCTTGTTCTGGTTCAATTGTTGTCTCAACAACATCTTCTTGGACCACATCTTCATTAAAGATTTCAGTTTGCTGCGCACCCTCATTGTTCTCCGGTACATCCGCAAGAACAATATTCTTGTGCCTAGCAAATTTGTCTTCAAAATATTCTGCGTCGCGAGATTCAATGATATGATTTGACTCAATATCAAGAAATCTCCGAGCATCACTCTTCTCGGCATACCCCAAGAAGATCATCTTTGTAGTCCTTGTCCCAAGCTTCTGAATTTTTAGATCTGGAAGCTTGACATATGCCAGACACCCCCACACTCGAATGACATTCAAGTTAGGTCTGACCTTGAACCAGAGTTCATGAGGAGTAACGTCTGAAGTTGCATGAGGCACTCTATTTAGAATAAAAGTGGCCGTCAATGCAGCTTCACCCCAGTAGCACTTAGGAAGGCCAGCAGTCAACAACATTGAGTTAATCATTTCTGTTAACGTTCTGTTCTTTCTCTCTGCTACTCCGTTTGATTGAGGAGAGTACGGTGCCGTATTCTCATTGACAATTCTATGTTCTTTGCAGAACGATACAAATTTATAAGACCTGTACTCCCCACCTCGATCATTTTTTATTCTTTTGAGTTGTTGTCCAGTCTGCCGCTCAGCTTCGGCTCTGAACTCCTTGAACTTCTCAAATGCTTTATCTTTAGCCTTCAACAAATAGACGAACGCATACTTTGAGAAGTCATCGATGAAGGTTATAAAATACTTCATCCCGGCCTTTGTAAAGAACTGTTTGAAGTCACAGATATCTAAGTGTACTAACTCCAGAAGATCTGTACTTCGATTAACCCGAGGAAAGTGTTTCCTTGTGATCTTAGTTTGAGCACAAACTTCACATTTCTCTACCTTACCCCCACACTTGCAGATAAGCCCTAGACTAGACATTCTGTTAATTCATTTTGAATGAACATGTCCTAGCCTATTATGCCACAACTCATAAGTATAAGCAGAATGAGTGATTGTATTAACAACATTGAACTGATTTACAAGCTGAATCTTGAACATTCCTTCGGTATAAAAAGTTTTTCCGAAATATATTCCCTTGATAGACATCACCATCTGGCCAGCATTGATGTCCATCCTGAGGCCTGCGTTGCAGAGTAGGCCTCCTGAGATCAGGTTCTTGGCGATAGCAGGTACGTGCTTCACGTCTTGAAGCGTCAGAGACTTCCCCGAAGTCAGCTTCAACACCACCATCCCGATCCCTAGCACTTCAGCTTGTGCCTGGTTCGCCACCATAACCACATCAGAAGTAGGGGTGTAGGTGGTGAACCACTCCTTGCTGGAGCAAACATGGCAGGTGGCTCCAGTACCCACCAGTCAGCATCAGTTCCTACCGCATCAACCTGCACAATCATAGCAACAACATCAGTGATCGTAGTTACCTTACTAGGTTCTCCTTGCTCCGATTGCTTGGTTTTTGCTTTGCACTCATTCTTAAAGTGGCCCTTCTTGCCACACTTGAAGCAAGGCATTTGAGACTTTGGCTTCTTTTTCTTGATAGAAGTTCCCTTGACTTTTAGATTGTCAGGGTCCTTCTTCTTGCTGTGGGAAGCCGCCTACTTTCCCCTTGGTTCCTTGGTATGAACCATATTGGCGTTAGCCAATTGCTTAGACAGTACGTCCACCTTCAGTTGTGTCACGACCCGCACCCGCTATAAGGGCACGTGCACGTGACAACGTCCAGCCCTCACCGTAAAAAGGGCATGGAACGCTGTAGGTTTTCTACTCTAAACAGTTTATATATATATAAAAAACCTGTCGAGAATATGGTCAACTCCGAACGGAGGACAAGCAATGAATATATATGAGTACTCAATCACAACTCTAAGATAACAAAGTAAAGACTGAAAGATAAAGACAACAAAATAATAATAAAATAATAACCTGTCAAGTCCAACACAAGAATATATACAAGTCCAAGTCTCTAATACAATCCATAATAATAACAGTCTCAAAAGTAGCTGGAGACAAAGTCCAGTATAAAAGACCTACTCTAACTAAGCAAGTGGTAAGGTCTCGTCAGGCGGAGCTAAGCCCTGCTGGACCAAAGTCTCCAAGTCTACGCCCACTACGTCATCCGGACCGTAGTAGGTACAATAATCTCCCTCGTCAGCATCTGTAATATTTGTCAACATATCCTGTCAGGATGGAACGAGTACAATCTACTAACAACAGTTCACAAGATATGACAAAGGCTATAATACTCTAAATAGAGAGTATATACAAGAAATTATGGAATGTACATGTGAGTATCATGGCAAGGTAAGCTGTAAATCTAAAGCTAGAACAAGGCAAGTAAACTGATCATGGCATGTACAAGAATCAAAAATCATATCTCTAGGTGTGTGAGTACTAGCTACAATATGTGGCCGGCTTGGGTCTGCACAAGGTCTACTGATCCACCAATCCTACGTGGAGTGTAGGATTGGTATTATTCAAGGTCTACAAGAATAAACAAGGCGGATAATGACCACATATCTAGACTAGTGCTCCCCGTCCCCGACTGGTAGAGTGGATCCAAGTAAGACACGTTATGACACGGGATTCTACGAGAAGGGAGCAAGTCTTCTCGAGAATCGGTGTCCATATACTGCACAAGAACTACAAGGGAGCTTGCACAAGATATACCAAGATAACGAGGAATAACATCTCATGTCGGGATCCATGATTACCAATCCGTGTGACCAATGTGTCGAGAACAAGCATATCTATACTAATTACATAAATTATAACAATCATCGTAAATTAGAAAAGTGTCAGAGAATGTACTCGCCTGTAATATGGTATGATATGTCAACTGGAGCAAATGCAGCGTCTCGAGGACCTATATAGAACAAGACGTATCAATACTATGTTTAGGAAGTAAAGTCAAATCAATTTAAACCCTATTTAAGTCATTCTAGGTCAAGACACATCAAACTAGACTGTACGAGGTCAACCTAAGTCATATTAGGTCTAGCTAGGTCATACTGGGTCAATGCAAGTCAAACGGAATTAATCTAGGTCGATTTGAGTCAACGGTTGACTTACAGTTGACTTTTGGTCAACAGGTCAACTCTGGTCAACCCTGGTCAACTTTGGTCAACCCTAGGTCAATCCTAGGTCAATGGTGACTAATAGTTGACTTTCGGTCAACTACACAAGTTTAATGGAATTTGGGACTAAATTGGGTAAAGTATTGACCCATAGTTGACTTTTGGTCCAAAAAGTCAACTGTGGTCAACCGGGGTCAAGACTAGGTCTAGGCGACTATTTCTAATCATTACCAACCTCTACAACCCATATCCAAGTCCATCTTGGACTTCGAAACCTAAATCTTGGTCGTAGGCCAATTTCCTATTTTACCTTTTCTAAGGTAAAATTCTAGCCTAGGTGGAAACCTAGTTAGCCTACCTAGGCTTGTTATTTTGATCCGTGCTCCCTAAGGTAGTAAGGTACTAGCCTATAGATATATTACTAACCAAAATACCTTAGTAAAGTGGACATCTAGTCTATGATACGGCCCATTGTCGATATCTTGAATATTTCAAGATACGCACTGATACGACGCGATACCGGCGCCCTACGACCCCGATTTCAACTCGGGAGCCTACCCGCAAAATCTAATTCACGTATCCTAGGCCTACGTCAAGTTTCGTCGCGTTCCGATACTCGGAGCTCCGTTTCGCTCTCTAACTCGACTTCTCCTAAAAATTCCCTTTTAGCTCTCATTCAAAATCTCTTCCTTAACTCTTAATTCTAATTCTTCCTTCTTCTAATTCTTCCATTCTCCTTATCCTTCTCCTCTCCTTCCTCTTATTTCCTAACCTTATTTCTCCCCTTCTTTCCTTTTCTACTTTTCTTCCTTCTTCCAATTCCCTTTTAACTCCTTACTTCTTCTAATTTCCTTCTCCTCTAATAACTTCTTCTTCTTCTAATTTCCTAATCTCTCATTCTTCTACTCTACTCTTCATTTCCCTCTCTCTCTCTCTCTCTCTCTATATATATATATATATATATATATATATATATATATATATATAGGGGAGGTTTAAGGGGTAAAGGGGCTAGGGGGGTTTAAGCCACAGCAGCTGCTGTGGCTGCTGTTACTGCCACTGCTTGCTGCTGCTCCTGCTGCTGCACATGCTGCTGCTGCTGCCTTCTATTCTTCTTCTTCTCCTCACTTCCTCTCCTCTCATCTCTCTCTCTCTCTCTCTCTCTCTCTCTCTCTCTATATATATATATATATATATATATAAACTCACAAACACACACATATCTATATATATATATAAATACATACACACACACATGCCTATATATATATAAATACATACACACACTCACACTCTCACACACTTACACAAGCACACTTACACTCTCACCACCACTCTCATGACACAACATCACCACCACTCTCTACACACACACACAATACATATAAACATATATATATATATATATATATATATATATATATATATATATATATATATATATATATATATATATATATATATATATATATCATTTAATATATAAAACCCCCAATAATTTTTTTAACCTAGATTTCTAGGAAACCCTATGAAAATTGTGGGCAAAGTGTAGAGAATTCCATTCTCTACAATTATTGTGAAGGCATTAATGGAGAAGAGTAATAAATGAGGAATTTAATGACATACCTAAATATGGTTCTTGTAGGGAAGAAGGAGTTTGGGAAGAAAGGAATTTTTGGAGAGAGAGAGAGAGAGTTGTGACTTAATGAAGAAGTAAAGGGGGGGACTTCTCTTGGCCGGCCATGGTGGGGGGTTATTGGGTTGTGGGTGGATCCAATAACCCTCCAACCCAATAGACTTGGTTTAAGTTTGGTTTGTTTCGGTTTGGTTCGGTTTGTTTCTACTTAACCAATTAAGCTCTAAAATGACTAATTAAGCCATAGAAAATAGGGTTTATGGTTTCTAGCCTAATTATGATGGTATGTGGGCCAAATTCAGCTAGTATGGGGGTCCCACTAGGGTCCAGGCTACCCGGGTCTCCAATTTGAGTCCGAATTGGATAAAATCCAAACCAAACCAAATAAATCCCAAAAAATCACATAAAATAAATAAAATTTTCTAAAAATTATAAAACTTGAAAAATGACAAAAATATCCCTAATTTGAAAACTGGGGGTGACAAATCTACCCTCCTTAAAAAAAATTCGTCCTCGAAATTGAATGAGAACTAACACATCAATCATGAACAGAACAAGGAAGAAAAAGAAAGAATTTTACCTCAAGGCTCGAAGAGATATGGAAATCGCTCCCGCATGTCGTCCTTCCTCTCCCAGGTGGACTCACCTGGAGAGTGGTGTCTCCATGCAACACGAACCAAGGGAATGACCTGGTTCCGGAGCACCTTCTCTCTTCGGTCCAAGATCTCGACCGGCTTCTCTGGATAGCTGAGTGTCGGTCCCACTACGATCTCTAAGTGGTCTAAGACGTGACTGGGATCTGCCACGTATCGTCTCAGCTGCGACACGTGGAACACGTAGTGCACTCCCTCTAGTGCGGGCGGTAACTCCAGTCGGTAAGCCACTGCACCGACCCTGCCCAAGATACGGAATGGTCCGATGTATCGTGGGCTAAGCTTCCCGCCGCCACAAAAACGAATCGTGCCACGCATCGGAGAAATCCGCAAAAATACAAGATCACCAACCTAGAACAAAAACACAAGACTTAAAGCTTGATCTAAAACAATCACAATCAGACTCAAATGCTAGAAAAATCTAAATTATACCTCAAACTCCAACGACCTCCGCTGGCTATCGGCCCAATGCCGCTGCCTATCCTGTGCCACCCGAAGTCGATCTCTGATAACCCTGACCTTCTTCGCAGCATCCACTACTATCTCAGGGCCAAGCAAAACCCTCTCGCCGACATCATCCCAAGACAAGGGAGTACGGTACCTCCGTCCGTATAGAGCCTCGAAAGGTGACATCTCTATACTGGCTTGGTAGCTGTTGTTGTAAGCAAACTCTACCTAGTGAAGGTGGTCCTTCCAAGATCCCCTGAAGTCTAAGACATAGGCACACAGCATATCCTCGAGGGTCTGAATCGTCCTCTCCGACTGTCCGTCTGTCTGGGGGTGGTATGCGGTACTGAACTTGAACGATGTGCCCAAGCTAAGCTGCAAACTCCGCCAGAAGTGGGAAGTGAATCGGCTGTCCCGATCCAAGACTATACTCACTGGAACCCCGAGCAATCGGACTATCTGTCGCACGTACATCTCGGCCAACCTCTCCGTCGACAAACCCACTTTGAAAGGCAAAAAGTGGGCCGATTTGGTCAATCGATCAACAATGACCCAAATCGCATCATTTCCTCCTGGAGAGCGCGGAAGCCCAGATACAAAGTCCATAGTGATATGCTCCCACTTCCACTCAGGAATGGGTAGTGGCTGGAGCAATCCACCGGGTCTCTGCCTTCCGGCCTTCACCTGCTGGCACACCAAGCATCTCGAAACGAACTGAGCCACCTCACGTTTCATGCCATACCACCAAACATGTTGTCTCAAGTCTCTATACATCTTGTTAGCTCCAGGATGCATAGAGTACTGAGAACGGTGCGCCTCCTGAAGAACCTCCTCCCGAAGTCCTCCGTTCGGCACGCACAATCTGGTACCATGCCTCAACAATCCATCCCTTGCTATAGAGAACTCATCCAACAGTCCTATCTGGACCTGCTCCCTGATGACCCTCAGAGCCTCATCCTCAAACTGAGCTGCCCTGACTCTCTCCATCAGCTCCGACTGCACCTGCAGACCCCACATCTGCGCCTCGAACCCAGGAACTATCACATCTATGCCCAAGCTCTCCAGATCTACCAGAAGGTGACGATCCATCGTTAAACACATGGCCACGGGATACCTGCTCAAAGCATCCGCGACCACGTTGGCCTTCCCTGGATGGTACTGTAAGGATATATCAAAATCCTTCATCAGCTCCAACCATCGCCTCTGCCTCATATTCAGCTCCTTCTGGGTAAACACGTACTTCAAGCTCTTGTGGTAAGTGTAGATCTCCACACGCTCTCCGTACAGATAGTGTTTCTACAGCTTCAAAGCAAAGATGACCGCTGCTAGCTCCAGATCGTAGGTAGGGTAATTTCTCTCATGAGGACGTAACTGCCTAGATGCATAGGTAATTACCTTCCCGTGCTGCTGAAGCACACAACCCAAACCCCGTCCTGAAGCATCACTGTAGATCGTATAACCACCAGATCCAGATGGCAGCGTCAAGATAGGAGCTGTAGTCAACCTCGCCTTCAGCTCCTCGAAGGCGGCCTGGCACTCATCGGACCAAACAAACTCCTCGTCCTTCCTGGTAAAACGGGTCATCGGCTGGGCAATCCTGGAAAAGTCCTGTACGAACCTCCGGTAGTAACCTGCCAGACCCAGAAAACTCCGAACCTCTGTTACTGAGCTCGGCGTAGACCAGGACTCCACCGCAGAAATCTTCTTCGGATCCACTGAAATCCCCTCGCCAGAAACAACATGGCCTAGGAACTCCACGCGATCCAAGAAGAACTCGCACTTGGACAGCTTCCCATACAGCTGCTCCCTCCTGAGGGTGTCCAACACAATCCTCAGGTGCTCCTCGTGCTCCTCTGGTGTCTTCGAATAGATGAGAATGTCATCAATGAAGACCACCACGAACTTGTCAAGGTACTGATGAAATACCTTGTTCATTAAGTTCATGAATACCGCCGGCGCATTGGTCAACCCAAACGGCATGACGGTATACTCATACTGGCCATAGCGAGTCCGAAAGGCAGTCTTTGGAATGTCATCCCGCTTCACCTTCAGCTGATGGTACCCGGTGCGCAAGTCGATCTTCGAGAACACTCTCGTCCCGCTCAACTGGTCGAACAAGTCATCAATCCTTGGCAAAAGATACTTGTTCTTGATGGTAAGGTTGTTGAGCGCCCTGTAATCAATACACAGACGTACCGTACCATCCTTCTTGGGGACAAAAAGAACTGGCGCACCCCAAGGTGAAGAGCAAGATCGAATAAAGCCCTTATCCTCCAGCTCGTCGACCTGCTTCTTCAGCTCCGCTAACTCACTGTTGTTGATTCTATAGACGTGCTGGGAGATATGCTCAGCGCCCGGTACTAGGTCTATAGAAAACTCAACATCACGATCTGGCAACATCCCGGGCAGCTCCTCGGAAAAGACATCCAAGAACTCAGCAATGAGTGGATGTGGCTACACCGGCCCCGCCAACAACGCTCCGCAGAAACCATCTTCCTGTTCCACTGCACCCCTGGTGAACTCATACTCCGGCTCTCCCGGCGGCCTAAACAGAATCTTGCCCCCTCTGCAGTCGATGCTAGCGTGGTGCGTGCTCAACCAATCCATACCGAGTACCACATCGTAACTCAAAAGTGGCATTACGAACAAACACGCACTCAGCTCCCGGCCTCTCAAAGAAACTCTCCGCCCCTTGCAACATTATTAACTAAGATGATGCCATTCCTAGTCATAATCTTGCAAGTCCTACCAAGATACTCAGCAATGATATTGTGCCTAAGTGCAAAAGAAACTGACACAAAACTGTGCGTAGCACATGAATCAAACAATGCTAAAACAGGAAAAGAATCAAGAAGAACCGAACCTGCAACTACATCTGCGACTGGCTCGATCTCCTCGGCCGCAAGAGCAAAGGCTCTACCCTGACCACCCCGCTGCTGGTGGTGCTGAACAAACTGCTGCTGCTGGGTCGGAAGTGGACCCCTCTGCTGCACTGCAGGAACTCTCGCCGGTGCCCCCTGAGCTGCTACCGCTCCACGGACTACCTTACGAGGGTTCGCAGGACAATCCCTCAACTGATGTCCAGCCTCCCCGCAGTTGAGGCACATGTCCAGCCTCTTCCGACAGACCTCCCAGATGTGACCGAACTTCTTGCAGTAGTTGCAAGGAACCCCATGATGTGCCTGCCTCTGCTGAGTGTGCTGCACCTGCTGCTGAACCGGTGCTCTGGCCTGCACCTGCGGCTGGTGATGCTGGAAAGAACGATGCTGAAGCTGAGAGCGCTTAGCAGCCCCTGCGCTGCTAGAAGCTCCCGAGAAAAGATCACGCTCCCTCTTGGGCTTCAAGCTCCACTCCTGCTCTACCTTGCGGGCCTCCGCATAGATCTGGGTATAAGTCTCATAGAAGGAGGGAATGAGGATCTTGATATCCCAAGTGAGCCCCTCCCTGAAACGGCTCGCCATGATCCCCGGGTCTCGAACCATGTACTCTGCGTATCGGCTCAGACGGCCGAACTCCGCTGCGTACTCCTCCACAGATAGACTGCCCTGCTGCAGATCCTGGAACTGTCGCACCAGGTCAATCTTGTCCGTGGGGGAAAAGAACTTCTCCTTGAAGAGGAGCTTGAACTCTGCCCAAGTACGGTCCTCTCCAGCTAGGGCTGGTTCGTTTCTGAACCAGGTACGTGCAATGTCTAGCAACTGCAAACCTACCGCCTCGACCTTCAGGTCATCTGCCAGGCGGGAGGCCCTCATCTGCCGCTCGATATCCTCGAGCCAATCATCTGCATAGACCACACCCTCGGTCCCGCTAAAGTCACGGGGCCCGAGCTTCTTGAAGTCCTGGATATCTCCGTACCTCGGTCGCGTCCCCGGATGAGGAGCCTTCTGCTCCACGGCTGCAAGGGCCAACTGATGGGCATCCTCCATGCCCTGACGCATCGCGTCTGTCTGTCTCTGCTGAGCCTCAGCCTGGGCTCTCTGAGTCTTCAGCATCTGCTGGAAGAAGGTAAGCATCTGCCCCATATCTGTAGGCAGAGGAGGTGGAGGTGGAAGTACGTCTGCAACTGGCGGAGGAATTCGCTGCGCAGGAGGAGGAAGAGCGCCCCCGATAGCTCCCGGCACTACGGGAAGAGCACCCGCAACCCCAGGGACTGTCATCGAGGTAGCTGGAGGAGTACCCCCGAGAGCCCCAACAGAAGTCCCATCTGCATGGGAAGTGACCGGAGCCTGCCCGCCAGAGGTGGCAGACCTCTCCGTCTCCCCGTGCTCCTCACCAGGAGAGTGAGTCATAAATATCCTGGAGACAAATTGAAAAGAAGATATCAATATGGCACATGAAGACAATATCAAAGGAGGACAGCTAGAATGCAGTAAATCAATATCAAAGACGGTAAGCAAGATAAGCAAGAAAAGATCCTACTATGATTGAGCACTCTTAACCTACTACCTCCTATGTGTAACACATGCTCGTAGTCAACACTCTAAGACGAGTGCCGCCACGACATCGTACTAATCACGACTTCAAGACCTGTATGGGCCACCACTAAAACGTGTCACGACCCGCACCCGCTATAAGGGCACGTGCACGTGACAACGCCCAGCCCTCACCGTAAAAACGGCATGGAACGCTGTAGGTTTTCTACTCTAAACAGTTTATATATATATCAAAAACCTGTCGAGAATATGGTCAACTCCGAACGGAGGACAAGCAATGAATATATATGAGTACTCAATCACAACTCTAAAATAACAAAGTAAAGACTGAAAGATAAAGACAACAAGACGATAATAAAATAATAACCTGTCAAGTCCAACACAAGAATATATACAAGTCCAAGTCTCTAATACAATCCATAATAATAACAGTCTCAAAAGTAGCTGGAGACAAAGTCCAGTATAAAAGACCTACTCTAACTAAGCAAGTGGTAAGGTCTCGTCAGGCGGAGCTAAGCCCTGCTGGACCAAAGTCTCCAAGTCTACGCCCACTACGTCATCCGGACCGTAGTAGGTACAATAATCTCCCTCGTCAGCATCTGTAATATTTGTCAACATATCCTGTCAGGATAGAACGAGTACAATCTACTAACAACAGTTCACAAGATATGACAAAGGCTATAATACTCTAAATAGAGAGTATATACAAGAAAATTATGGAATGTACATGTGAGTATCATGGCAAGGTAAGCTGTAAAATTAGAGCTAGAACAAGGCAAGTAAACTGATCATGGCATGTACAAGAATCAAGAATCATATCTCTAGGTGTGTGAGTACTAGCTACAATATGTGGTCGGCTTGGGCCTGCACAAGGTCTACTGATCCACCAATCCTACGTGGAGTATAGGATTGGTATTATTCAAGGTCTACAAGAATAAACAAGGCGAATAATGACCACATATCTAGACTAGTGCTCCCCGTCCCCGACTGGTAGAGTGGATCCAAGCAAGACACGTTATGACACGGGATTCTACGAGAAGGGAGCAAGTCTCCTCGAGAATCGGTGTCCATATACTGCACAAGAACTACAAGGGAGCTTTCACAAGATATACCAAGATAACGAGGAATAACATCTCATGTCGGGATCCATGATTACCAATCCGTGTGACCAATGTGTCGAGAACAAGCATATCTACACTAATTACATGAATTATAACAATCATCGTAAATTGGAAAAGTGTCAGAGAATGTACTCGCCTGTAATATGGTATGATATGTCAACTGGAGCAAATGCAGCGTCTCGAGGACCTATATAGAACAAGACGTATCAATACTATGTTTAGGAAGTAAAGTCAAATCAATTTAAACCCTATTTAAGTCATTCTAGGTCAAGACACATCAAACTAGACTGTACGAGGTCAACCTAAGTCATATTAGGTCTAGCTAGGTCATACTGGGTCAATGTAAGTCAAACGGAATTAATCTAGGTCGATTTGAGTCAACGGTTGACTTACAGTTGACTTTTGGTCAACCGGTCAACTCTGGTCAACCCTGGTCAATTCTGGTCAACCCTAGGTCAATCCTAGGTCAATGGTGACTAATAGTTGACTTTCGATCAACTACACAAGTTTAATGGAATTTGGGACTAAATTGGGTAAAGTGTTGACCCATAGTTGACTTTTGGTCCAAAAAGTCAACCGTGGTCAACCGGGGTCAAGACTAGGTCTAGACGACTATTTCTAATCATTACCAACCTCTACAACCCATATCCAAGTCCATCTTGGACTTCGAAACCCAAATCTTTGCCGTAGGCCAATTTCCTATTTTACCTTTTCTAAGGTAAAATTCTAGCCTAGGTGGAAACCTAGTTAGCCTACCTACGCTTGTTATTTTGACCCGTGCTCCCTAGGGTAGTAAGATACTAGCCTATAGATATATTACCTACCAAAATACCTAAGTAAAGTGGACGTCTAGTCCATGATACGGCCCATTGCCGATATCTTGAATATTTCAAGATACGTACTGATACGGCGCGATACCGGCGCCCTACGACCCCGATTTCAACTCGGGAGCCTACCCGCAAAATATAATTCACGTATCCTAGGCCTACGTCAAGTTTCGTCGCGTTCCGATACTCGGAGCTCCGTTTCGCTCTCTAACTCGACTTCTCCTAAAAACTCCTTTTTAGCTCTCATTCAAAATCTCTTCCTTAACTCTTAATTCTAATTCTTCCTTCTTCTAATTCTCCCATTCTCCTTATCATTCTCCTCTCCTTCCTCTTATTTCCTAACCTTATTTCTCCCCTTCTTTCCTTTTCTACTTTTCTTCCTTCTTCCAATTCCCTTTTAACTCCTTACTTCTTCTAATTTCCTTCTCCTCTAATAACTTCTTCTTCTAATTTCCTAATCTCTCATTCTTCTACTCTACTCTTCATTTCCCTCTCTCTCTCTCTATATATATATATATATATATATATATATATATATATATATATATATATATATATATATATATATATATATATATATATATATGTAGGGGGGTTTAAGCCACAGCAGCTGCTGTGGCTGCTGTTACTGCCACTGCTTGCTGCTGCACATGCTGCTGCTACTGCTGCAAGCAGCTGCTGCTGCTGCCTTCTATTCTTCTTCTTCTCCTCACTTCCTCTCCTCTCATCTCTCTCTCTCTCTCTCTCTCTCTCTCTCTATATATATATATATATATATATATATATATATATATATATATATATATATATATAAACTCACAAACACACACATATCTATATATATATATATAAATACATACACACACACATGCCTATATTTATATAAATACATACACACACATGCCTATATATACACACACACATGCCTATATATATATATAAATACATACACACACTCACACTCTCACACACTCACACAAGCACACTTACACTCTCACCACCACTCTCATGACACAACATCACCACCACTCTCTACACACACACACAATACATATAAACATATATATACATATATATATATATACATTCATATATATATATATATATATATATATATATATATATATATATATATATATATATATATATATATATATATATATATTATTTAATATATAAAACCCCCAATAATTTCCTTAACCTAGATTTCTAGGGAACCCTATGAAAATTGTGGACAAAGTGTAGAGAATCCCATTCTCTACAATTATTGTGAAGGCATTAATGGAGAAAAGTAATAAATGAGGAATTTAATGACATACCTAAATATGGTTCTTGTAGGGAAGAAGGAGTTTGGGAAGAAAGAAATTTTTGGAGAGAGAGAGAGTTGTGACTTAATAAAGAAGTAAAGGGGGGGGGGGGAACTTCTCTTGGCCGGCCATGGTGGGGGGTTATTGGGTTGTGGGTGGATCCAATAACCCTCCAACCCAATAGACTTGGTTTAAGTTTGGTTTGTTTCGGTTTGGTTCGGTTTGTTTCTACTTAACCAATTAAGCTCTAAAATGACTAATTAAGCCATGGAAAATAGAGTTTATGGTTTCTAGCCTAATTATGATGGTATGTGGGCCAAGTCCAGCTAGTATGGGGGTTCCACTAGGTTCCAAGCTACCCGGGTCTCCAATTTGAGTCCGAATTGGATAAAATCCAAACCAAACCAAATAAATCCCAAAAAATCACATAAAATAAATAAAATTTCCTAAAAATTATAAAACTTGAAAAATGACGAAAATATCCCTAATTTGAAAACTGGGGGTGACAAGTTGAGCCCGCATCTGGTCCTCAACATAGATTTCATGCAGGAGATCTTCAAGGGTGATCTCCAGCTTCTTCCAATGCATGTTCGCATAGAACTTGCTCCACCCAGCGGGGAGCTTTGAGACAAACCCTCCAACAACAAACTTGTCGGGGAGGGGCATCGCCTCGTCTTCCAGCTTCTGTCGCAGTTTCAGGAACTCCTTCACCTGCGGCAGCATAGACTTTTCGTCCTCAAAGAACCACTTGTGATATTTTTCAACCACAAAGATTTTACTGCGATTCTTGTCTTCTTCATAGAGTTTTTCTAGAGACTCCCATATGTCTCTAGCGATATTCTTTTTAGAATAGGATTCTGTAAGAGAATCTTTCATAGCATTCAGGATAAGCAGCCTACAAATACTATTTTTCCTTCTCCATTTTGCTTGCAGTTTAGTAGCCGCGGTGATTGCGGCAGCAGACCCAACATCTGGAACAGCAGGTTCTTCCTCCAGAAGTACGTGATCTACGTCTTTGAGTTGAAGGGTGAGATATACCTTCCTCTTCCAGACTTGGTAATGTTCTCCATCAAACTTTTCTAACTTGCAAAAGTCAGAATTGAAGTGAAACATTAACGTTTTCCATCGTAGCGATAAAGCTTTGAGATTGTTATTGCCAGGGTACAATTTTTCGATGGCAAACTGAAATATCGTAACAATTGTACAAACAATCGTTATTACGTAACACTTCACAGAAGGTACGTAAGAGAAATTTCAACTAGTGCTACACTTCACAGAAGGTGCACAGAACGTAACACTTCACAGAAGGTACGTAAGAGAAATTCTACTAGTGCTACACTTCACAGAAGGTGCACAAATAGAATTCTGATAATATTAACGCAAACACTTCACCGAAGGTGCGCTAATAGAATCCTGAAAATACCAACAAAGAAGGTGACAGGCGAAAGATGGAAAAACTCCTGCTGGGGTGAATGATCACCGTTGCTCAAAGCTTTATTCGCCCCACACGAATAGCTTCCAGGAACCAGCAAGTTCGTCGGAGAACTTGGAACACTGTTGCTCTTCTGACTCCTCGGATGAACACGAACTCCCGTGCAAAACTCAACGCTGGTACAAAACCTCTCTTCTCTCTCACAGCCTAAAAACACTTGTAAACTTTCTGTCTACTGCTTGTGTATCTGTTGTAACCTGTTAGAGAGAAGGAGGAGGCCTTATATAAGCCCCAGCAACAACTGTCCGGTTAGCACAATGTTAGGGACGTGGTAGTAACCACCCCGAACATGGAGCAACCGCTCAGAACATGTAAAGCCACGTTTTGCTGCAAGTTGTGCCACTCACGTAACCAGCGTAATTTGCACTTTACGCACACAGCCCCTTTACGCACCCTACGCACACTGCATACGCTGCGCACACTGCGTGCACTGGGCTGCGTAACTGGGCTCGCGTAACGGGCCGCGCAAGTGGCTCGCGCAACGAGCGCAACTTAAGCGCACTATGCGCCTAGCGACGATGCTGACGTGCTAAGTGCAAAGTGCGCCAACAAAATGCCACATTACGCCTCATGAGCCCAAGTCCGAGCTCGAGCCCGAGCCCGAGCCCGAGCCCGAGTCCGAGTCCGAGTCCGAGTTCGAGTCCGAGTCCGAGTCGCTAAGCCCCTATGGGGCTTAGCTCCTATGGAAATAAATTTTCCAAGAGCAAAAAGCATGAATGCTTTAATTGTTAATTTTAGCCTTTTTCCCATTAGAAAAATAATCCCACATGACAAATCCATGTGCACCTCCACACCACATGTGCATCCCAAATAATAGTAAAGCTAATATATAGAGATACAAACTCTTTGGCCTATCCGATGTGGGACTAAAGTTTCTAAAGGAAAGGCCAAAACTCCAACAGGGTGGACGGAAGCGGGAGGGGGGGGGGGGGGAGGCGGCCGGAAGCGAGAGGGGGGGTGGCCGGAAGCGGAAGAGGAGGGATGCCGGAAGGGGGGGCGGGGCAGGAGGGAGGGGGGCCGGGGCTGTGCGGGAGGAGGGGGTGGCCGGAGTGGGGCCGGGAGGGGGGGGAGGGGAGAAGGGGAGAGGGAAGGGATAAGGGCATTTTCGGAATTTTTAAAATTTTAGGTATGAAATTGAAAAAAAATAATAGTTGAGTTATTAAGTTGTTGAGTAAAATAGTTTAGGGTATGAAGTTGAAAAACCGGAATATTTGAGGCTATCAAAGTGCAATTTAGCCATAAATAAAAAATAAAAAAGCTCTTAAGTTCTGTTCCCACAATCCAAGGAAAAGAAGAGGGGTAGTCCATGACTAAGCTCAAGTTTATGTTATAGACTTTTCGCTCCCAGAAAAAGAATGTCTAATAACTCCATCCGTGTTTACCTTTTGGATCTATGCAGTCCAATCAATCTCACAGTACACTTTACCCACCCGTTCCTAAAGACATGATTTTGTATCCACACATCATTATTCTTAGAGAATTTTTAAGTTGATCTCCCATTTTTTTAATGATAACTCAAGGTGCACCCCACCAAATCACCATAATGCATGAAATCTTCCACTTTTAACGGAAACCGTCAATGACTAACAGTCAACTCCTTTAGCCTACATAAATAAAAGAACTTTTGAGTTGCACCCCACTTATTTGAAGGTATTTGGTCATAATTCAATGTTCACTCGACTTAAATGGATAGTCAAAGGAGTTAGACCGTCAATCATTAACAATTTCAGTTCAAAATGGAATGTTTCATGTATTATGATAATTCAGTGGGGTGCACTTTGAATTACGATAAAACAAGTCGGATGCAACTCAAAAAATTTCTTATTCTTATTCAGGTACATATATATCTTCTGGCATGCATGCTGAGTATGTTTTGGGCTCAGATACCTGATTAACATCTTTGTCATGCATGTGTTGACTTTGCCTCCTGATTTTTGTGAAAGTTTTGAACGGATACTGTCACTGAAGTATGTTACCAATGAGCGAGCGAGGAGGAGCTGTCGGCTACAAAGTACAAGGACAAGTTAAGAACCATCATACAAAGTAATTTATATAATGGCAGTTATCTTGACTGCAGGCAGGCCAGCCCGCCGCCACGTGGCATCCTCTCATTGGCAAATCAACCAGCATGAAACTCGTGCAAATAGGGGAGGGTCCAATCGAGTTTGGCCTTGCAGACGGACGGACCAGTCCGCCTACGGCAAAGTTAGCATTTTCCTTTATATAATTACTTAGCTGATCCAGCCTCAAGAACTCAATCCTCTCTTGGCCCAACCTTGACCTATTTGTGCTTGTCCATTCTACTCGGGGGCATATATAGTGAAAAGCTTGAAGTGGTATAAAATAGATTTTGTTATCATATAAATTATCAGAAGATAAAAATACCATCCAGAACCAAAAATTACCTTATTTTCTCCATCCAATTTCTTCTTCGGACGAGGCTATGGTCGTTCGTTGGATTTGTAATGTCCAGTACGCGAACCTAGCTAGCCAACCCGTCGAAGAATCAAGATTATAAATCGCCAACCAAAATCCTGTAACCTCTGTGAATATTCCGAATATATGAACACTAATGTATAGAAACTATAGCCCACAGGCTTTAGAATTGGTCAGTAGTACTTTTATCTCCGAATTTCTTAATGAATCATAGTATACTCTATTATAATATGATATGTTTAATGCTAATTTGTGCTAATTAATTCATTTGGTGGTACGTAGGAGGTTTTACTGATCATATATATATATATTCCTTACTTGCTTCATCTTCCAATTAAATGTACTTAACCCTTGATTTGGAGGTTCTTGATCAGTTGATTATAATATTATGGCGTTCTTTAGATGCTACTTAGTACTGTCTTCTGAATTTAATTTAGCCTCTTGGTTTGGTTAAAGATCAAACTCGGTTCAAACTATATTTTTGTTCTTTTTCTCCGTAGTAAGCAAGTTGGGACAGGAAACAAACCAAAGAGCAAGACATGGACGAGCCAGTCCAACTCTGAGAAGAAACAAAAAAAAAGTAAGGAATGTACACCTTTCCTTCATCAATGGGGGGAACGTGCAAGAGTGAGCTATCGTACAAGAAAAGCTTGGAATAGTTGCAGCAGCCAGCAGGTCCCCAAGTTCACAACTAGAGATTAGCTATATACTTGAAGAAGAACATATATAAATGCATGCAGGATGACCAAACCCTAACCTAATTTAACTGACAGGAAAACCTACTCTCCGAAACAAAGAGCTAGCTAGCTAATTGGGACCTCACCACAATTCATCATGGATCGGACGAGAACCAGGAGAGCCAGTTTGAGAAGGCGGCCTTCCCAGGCACCGAACCTGACATTTGAAGAACTTAAGCCCGAGTTCCAATGGGTTCGGGACGACACCCATCACAGGCTCCTCATCCATTTTCCAGGTTTTTACCTTCCCTGAAATTAACAACAACAACAATAAAAACTGGAATTTGGTGAGGTCTTGCTCTCCAATAGCAGCATGACACGCCTCTTTTATAGTGTCATGTTGTTTGCTCTCTGCTATTGGAGGAGAGCAAAGCCAGACCTTTGTTGTGTTTTTTTTTTAGTTTTAGAGTCTCGTATGATATTCAAAGGTCTCCATAGTGTCCAGAAGACGGTTTGGGGTTTAGTCATGGACGGCCGACTTGGGATGAATGTCATATTTTCTCCGTACTAATAGAAATTTGAGTTTTAGGGTATTTTATAATATTCAAAATTTATGTTTATGTCGTCATTTTGGACGGTCATTTAAGTCTACTATTCAAGCCCACTGTCAGAATGGGATTTAAACCCTCTCCTGAATAAATAATAACCCAAATTTCGAATATTATAAGAGACCAAGAAACCATCTAACTACAGTCAATTTTTGATTATTTTCTTAGATTAAAAACATCTACAATTAACCGATGTTAAAATGTTGTTGGTTTTGGTTTGAAAATGAAAGGTTTTGTAAGGCAGCAGATAAAGGTAGAGGGTGATAAGTCCGGGAAGGTGATAAAAATCAGCGGCAGCAGATTGGATACCGAGAACAACAGGTTCATCACTGTGGATCAATCGTATCAAGTACCAGAAGACGCCATACTCGACGACGAGATGACCATGGAGTTTCAGGACGGACTATATCTGACCATCATCCTACCATTAATCCGCCAGAAAACTGATGGACAGAAGGACGACGACGTCGTCGAAGAGGAGATCATGCCTAAGAAGAGTGATGATCGTAAGCTCGACAATATTATTGAACCTGCAGACATGGAGAAGCCGAAGATTGCAGGCCTTCTGCAGGAGAGTAAAGACTACGACGACGGCGACACCGTGCAGAAGAGTGAGGAGAAGGAGGAAGATCATGGCCCTACAAAAAAGGACGACGAGCCTACTACATTGTTAGATCAGGAGGAGAAGCCAAAGAGCGACGAGAAGTTGCAGGAGCTGCTGGAGAAGCACAGTAACGAAGCGGAGGAAGGTCCCAAGGCTGCAGTGAGCAGCAGAAAGAGGAAGGCAGTTTGGACAGGTCTGCTGCAGGAGAAGAAGAGGAGCAGAAGGATGATTGCTGTAGCTGTTGTGGCTTTCTCCTTGGGATTCTATGCCTCCCATATCCTGAGTGTAGCAAGCAACCACGGATGTTATCAATAAAAAAACATCTTACACTGGTGAAATTTATCAATAATTTCTATTGTATACATGCAATACAATGTGGGCGAATACAATATTCCATTGAAATAATAAAAATTTGCTCTAATTTGCTCTCCATATTGTCCTGCAGGTGGCGTCTCGTCCTAACGGTTAAATTGAACTTATCGTCCAAAATAGAGACATAAACATAAATTTTGAATACTATAATACGGCACCATGTAAGTTACTCCGCACTAAATTGAACGATTCATTGAGAAATAGCTCTGTTGTGCTTGCGAATGAAATTTCATAAGGCTATGAATATACAAATTAAGCTCCTACAACCGACACCACAATCACAAAGTTTTAACTCCGCTCTAGTAGAAACAAATCATGGCAGATACTCCAAATCATCTGTTATGCCCACCTGCAATGAAGATTATTAAACATAAGCATGAAAACCTCATAAATGATCCATGCAATTTATCAGAGAATATATTGATCAAACTGTAATATCTGAGAAAGCAGGTCACTTTGCTTTTTCTTTGTTGACGGTAATAGCAGATTCAAAATATAGCACAACTGAATCAACTTCTGGCTACAAACAGAATAATTCATATAAGAATATTTAGAAGTTCAATCAAGGATTCCAGTGTAAAAAATAGGGCCTGACCCAATTCTTAAAATGTGATTCCAAAGATGTCTTATAAAGATGATTGAAACATCAAAAGGTAGAGATACAGGAAACATGCAGCATTTAAAAAGTACAAGCACATAGAAGACTATTGGGAAAAATAATCTGAGACCTAAATTTATTGCCTGCAGAACCACAATGGAACTCATAATAAATGGAATACAAATTTTTTTTTAAAATGCAAATATCACGATATCGATGCGCCTACCTCCTTGTACATGTGTTCAAGTTGCTCTTTAGCCTGTGGAAAGTTGGATGAACACCACTGTTGTAGGGTAAATATATTGTCTGTCATTTCCAGATGGGATATCACTTAGTATGCAGGGAAAGCTAGAACCAGTGTATGTAGTATTAGTATGGACATATGAACAGTTAGAGAAACACCTGTCCATCTGTTGGCTGCTGAATGGGCAACGTCAATTGCATTTTCTGCCAAGCGATAGAAAATCAGATAGCTACTTTAAGTGCAAACCAAACTCATGAATACTAATTTGCACTAGTAAATCACTTCCCCAAAATACTTCGGAATATATTAACAAGTTAGCAGCCGAACCAACAAAGGAGGCTGATGAGATATGCATGATTAAGCTTGATCATGCCACATTACGAGCAAACCAAATCCAACAAAAGATGGTAACTGTTCTTGCAATAGAGAAAATAGATATGTTCTTACTCGTTGCTTCAAGGGTAGCTGGGTCATTGTCAGAATAACAAGCCAATTCTTCCTATATCAAAATAAACAACTCATCAATTAATAGCAAGAAAATTGTAGTCTTTGCAAAAAGCGGGAAAAGAAGTAGACATTAACCTTACCTTCAACTTTTTATGATGCGACTCTACAGTCTTCAACTCCTCTAAAGCAGCCTCTCTCTCATCCTATTTATCATAATAGGGTGTTGAATGTTGTAGGTCATAAGTAAGTACAGCAAATCTCAAAGGAGTCACCAATCAACTCTATGGTAAGTATACATTAATATCCCTTATATGGATAAGAGTCACATCTGGTATGGTATAATGAAGGATTTGTCTTAGTTCTTTGCTTAAGCAAGTGTCTTCAACACCTCCGCTTAGCAAGATATAAGATTCCTTAGAAGATTACTGTGTTAAAGTACAGAAAATGAGGCTACCCCTCAATAGCGAAGGATTGTAACTTATACTTCTTCTGCATAAATGGCATAAAGCATAGCCTAGCTAAGAATTCAAGGATAACATAAGCATGGGGTAGCGTAAACAACTTACAGATTCCTCCCTGCCTTTCTTCAAGTTGTCCCTTTGTTCAATTAGCTCAGAAAAACGCTTCCTGCTACTTGAAAGATCAGCATCCAGTTTGTTGTAAGCACTCCTCAACTGATTACAGAACCCATTTCCAGAAAATGAACAACTTTCAAACAAACTAGTAATCACAATGACAACCTATGACTTTTAGATAGAAAATTATACCTGATTACCAGCACAGCTAGGAAGACTCCAAAAATATACCTGATAATATAAAAAAACTTAAATAGTACAACTGTGTAACTAAACAAGAATTGTAAGGAAACGGTATTTGGTTAATGATATAAGTAGATATACAGTACGGTAGACTGTACTAGAATCAATAGTCAAATGCTATACATCGATACAAAAAGAAGCTGCAATGAAAACATAAACTCACAGAAGTGCCTATTTTCTCTTTCAAAACAAGGTCATCGTCCACTAGACTTTGAACAACATCCTTCACCGATTGGCTAATCACACCCTTCTTAGGACCCAGTTTCTCCAGCTCTTTAAGCTTATTAATAGTGAAAAACATGACAGAAATTAAATATAAACAAATTGAATATTTATGTAAAATAAACATGGCAGAAGAAAAAAGAGAGGCAAACGAGCTAGTTTACCCTGAGCTGTAGGAAACATTCATAATAAATGTTGATCATAAATAACATGAGGAATAAGAGAAGAAAGGCCTAAATAATTCATCCCGCATGTTGAATATAAATATATAACCTTGATCCCTCACCATCTAGAATTTTGGTGTAGTGGCAATGACTTTAACTTGGTATTAGAGCAACCCAACTTCAATCCCTCTAGCATGCATTTTAAGCAGATTTTACAGAAAAATTATACCACTGCGTAAATCCAGTTTTCTAGCCAAGATGGACCTTCGACTTGCGAGGGAGTGTTGAACATAAATATATACCCTTATCCTTATAACACAGGTGTAGTGGCATGGAATTTAACACCGCACTGTACATATATTTATGAAATTACAACAAATAAATGCATTTACTATTCATAAACAACTTAAAAAAGATATGCAGCCAAAAGCATTGTCCTTGCTTTTGTGACGAGAAGATCACAAGGTAGATCAAGTGGAAACTAGGAAGCACGGACACTCCTTAATATCATGTAGCACAGCTATCGGACACTCCAAAATACACTAGGACACACCTAAATAAGTGCCGTGTCCGTGTCGTGTCCTATCCCTGTCAGTGCAACATAGACTAGAAACTTCATATAGGAACCACAATCTGATCTCTAACCTTGCCTGACCTGGGTAAGTTCCTACTAGGGGGAAATCACTACATACGGCCATATAACCATAAGATCTAATTAGAACTTGCATGAAGTTTAAGTATGATTTCACTAGAACTGGTCTATAGTTATTATAAGGCAATCACTTCTTATAACTTAGCAAGGTTGTGAAAAGCGCTAGGTGCTAGTCAGGTGGGCACCTTCCGCCTAGCGCCTAGCCTGCCTAGGTGGGTGCCTAGATCTAGGCGGTTAAAAAAAAATAAAAATCCAAAAAAAAAATCTACTAAAAATTGCAGAAAAAATACATAAAACCCCAAAACATGCCTAGTCGGGCGTCGGGGGACTAAGCGGGCATCGGACGGGCACCCGGGCCTAGCGCCTAGGTGGCCGCCTTTTAGAACAGAGTCACTTAGTCCAGCTAGCCCTTATGATTTTTTTTTTCACATACCACTGAAAGATTACACTTGTCATTACCTATTATCTTCCACACTACCCATAGTAGCGCTACAAACTAGTTTCCCAATGGTTCCAGGAAGGAGAAGCGACCAGCATGAACACAACAATGTAGGAGGAAGATAAGCGCTAATAAGACTGGGTGCAGGTGTTAGCTACCTGCACTCTGCCATATTATCGTTATCATGTCATGATAGTGCTGCAAGCAGCACAGTCATCGCCCGTGGCGCTGACTCGAGTTTTGTTATTTTTTAAGTTGGTTTCTTTCTAAGTTCCTAGTTAGTTTCTAAAAATTGTTATTTTGCTTTCTGAAGTTCCTAAAGCATGATTTGGGTGTGACTGCTTATATATAGGCTTAGCATTTTCATTGTAATTTTGGAAGTTATTTTGAAGTAACGGACATAAATACATTAGAGTTTTTTCTTGGCTAGAAGAAACCCTACCTCTTCACCCAAAATCTACATTACTTTCCTTGTATTTATCTTGTGGATTCGTGTAGTTCTCATTGACTATCAATATCCATATATGGATCACCACTATAAGGATTTTTCAGTTTTGAGAATTCAAAGAACAAGGCATGCACACACAAACATAGAGCACATAGTACAATGATTTGCACCAAGTCGTATATAAAATCTAATGATATGTTACATTTATGTACATATGTGCATCTTCTTACTGCTACCAGAAGGTAATTATGGTAAGTAATAAGTAAAGTTGGCAATAATGAGTGAAAGAAAAACCATCGGGAAACTTTTGATATCATGGAGTTTCATGCTCGTGATAGATTGAGAATCTCACTGCAATCTTGATACATTGAAAATCTCGTGAAAGAAGGGGTGTCGGTGGAGTGGGTAGGTGGTTGGAGAAGGAAAATTGATGGAATAATATATAGAAAATAAGAGGATCCATCTACAATACCAAGTTTTAACATGAAAAAGAGAGGCATACCATTCAAACCAACATACAAAAATAATGATACACTCACAAGAAAGAAGTCTTGAGAATCATAAAAGATCTTCAGAATCTGCTCACGCTTCTCCTCCAATGAAAGGCCCCTTTTCTTTGACTAAGCATCGTAAAAGGTTACAAGTTAGAGTTCAATATAAAATATGGCAATGTAAGATAAAGTTTAGCTGGAAAAGCTGAAGTTAAGGGTGCGTCTGATTGCAAGGTGGAAAATATGTGGAAAAGAAATTAATTCCATGGAATTATTTTCCTACGAAAAAAATTCCATGGAATTTAAAAAAAAAATCTTGGAAAACTTAATTTGGGTGTTTGATTGCCATTATTTTCCATGGAAAATGATATTTTCCTATGGGTTGGACAAGTTTTATTTTCCAACATTTTGATTAAAATATGGAAAATGATAGTTTTTTGGAAAATAATTCCATGGAAAAATAAGCTATCAAACACTACAATTGGTGGAAAATTTGTGATGGAAATATTTTCCATGGAAAAAAGTCCAATCAAACACAGTCTAAATGATTATTTCTATAATGGTACTGTTTAACTCGAATGGATACATGGTGGTTGAAGTTGAATTCCAGTTCAACTATAGTATGAGCTATAAAGAAAAGACAGTTCAACTGGAAAAGGTAATGGTGATTTACAATGACAAGTTTCACATGCAAGAGCATATCCTTCAATCTCATCAGACAACAGCATAACTCAGAATTTATCTACAGTTTTCCCTACCTAAAATGCTCTTCCTTTTTAAAGGGCATTGAAGAGAAATTTCTTAGATGTCACGAGGGAGCATACTTGTGCGAGGGGAATGCATATAAGTGAACTCCACAAAATAACTCAAATTAAAAAATTGTATTTCCCACAGACCTTTTCAGAGATAACTCATGTAAGCCTATTTCAATGACATATCTACCAAAAAAAAGGAGGGGGTGGAGAAGGGGGGGGGGGGTGTTGTAAATTGGTTGTAGGCTCAAGCAACAATAAATTGGGGTAACTTATTCATATTAAGAGGGAATGTTATGGAAATTGATTGTGCTCAATAGATAGAGATCTTCTATCCCCTAGTGATCTCAACAGATCTACTTGTTATATGTTGTAACCAATTATGACTTTGTAGTTTGTATATAAGACTAGCAGTATATCCATTCTAGCATCACTTGCTCATATTAATAAACAGAATTTTTGTTTCTCTTTATTCTCTTCTTCTACAGAGTTCCTGATGAACTCCATAGTCTTTCATACTACAACAATGATCACTCTTAATAAAGAAATGGGAGAATTATTATTGGGCCTCCATTCCAGCCCATATTTATTTATAAAAACTAAAGCCCTTTTCGTGTAACAAAATAGCCGATTGAAGAAGTCGGCGTGAGAAGAATGCATTTTATTATTTTTCTTTCCTGCAAAAAAAAGAAGGGCAGGTGGGGGTGGTGCTCTTCTCGTTCCACACTCTCTTCTTCTCCACAAAATTAAGGGGATTCAAATAGTAATTTCTCATCATCCATGTTCCCATCGCCATTCTTTTGGAGTTTTTTTTTTCCAAATTGGAAATACTAGGGTTTCCAAATTCGGATCTTCTCTTTATGCGTTGTGCTAAAATTAGGGTTTCAAATTTCATGAATTTCACCGCAATATGCTATGAACTTGTTCATATTCATATGGGTTAATTAGTTGTACCCCCCTATGGTTTGTACATATTTTGGTAACTGTCCCTGTTGTTTTAAAAATAAAGAACACCCCCCTGATTTATAAAGTTAATTAGTTGTACCCCCCTGGTGCATAGAAGAAAATGAGTGAAAAATTAAGCAGACAGGGGGGTGTTCTTTATTTTTGAAACAACGGGGACAGTTACCAAAATATGTACAAACCATAGGGGGTTACAACTAATTAACCCTATTCATATACATTAATATATTTGGTCACGCTTCTCAGTAAATTTTTGTTGTCATTTCTTGTGATTTTTCCTTTTATGTGGGTTTGAATGCCATAGGATCTTACCATGATCTAAAGATTTAGGAATCAGCGCTAACATGTTCAAAAAATGAATTATATGTTGTTGCTGCAAAGGAGAAAAAATATGGGTGAATCGAACTAAAATGAATCATCTATGGAACATCCGGAGAGAAGACCATAAAATAATTAAAATTTATGTACTTAGCCTACTGGGTTGCTGTACTCGCAGTTGTCAAAATTCATAAACTTATCATGCATTTTCTCACAAAAATGTCAAATGATTGACCTTGCTAGCCTACTCGCTACTGGTTTGCTGTACTCACAGTCGTCAAAATTCATAAACATATCATGCATTTTCCTACAAAAATGTCAAATGATTGACCTTGCTAGCTTACAGTTCATCATCATCCAAGCCGTCTCCCATCGGAATGGGGTTATTAGCTATGGAGCACAAGAGATCCGTAAAAGAATTAGTGGAAGTTTTATAACCGACCGTCGGCATCGGGGGCGGACACACTAAGGAACAAGTTTGGTCAATTGACCCCCCCTCTTAAATTCGTGCGTCCGCCCCTGGTCAGCATGGTGTTAACCCTCTCTGTTGGTGCCAAAGTGCAAGCCAAGGAAGCTATCAGATGGCATGTAGGTAGACCTACGTTTTAGGCCGATCAGATGGATACTTGGACTACCAATTTGAACCGACTCGAACCTAACGACAAGGAGGTTGGACCCAACTTGACCGGTAGTACAACTTGACGCTAAAACTTTGACTTTCTTTTTAGTATACCTGCATTTGCGTTTAGCTGCTTGTCTGTGTTTTAGAAAGGAAAACACTTCAATAGAATATCATCCTCAATTGTAAGTCCAGCTTTTCTCAAATCTTTTATGGAGTTTTCTTATGCTCCGTAGCCGACCCCATTCTGATGGGAGAAGGCTTGGTTGATGATGGCGACGACAAAGTTTGGCGTCTCCTAGTCTACATCCGACACGACACGATACGACACAGACTTCTCGCTGCCGGTGCTTTAGCATTTAAAGCCCTAAGAGAATGATCATTGCAGAACATCTCCTAACACTTGGTAGCATTCACGAAACCATAAAGACAAAAAAAATTATAAGCATACCTATTAAAATGTAAAGAACTCTTATGTAGAATAACAAATTTGCTTGTTGATCTCGTTCCATAGTACCGGATCTTTGATGAATTAGGAAAATTAGGGTTAGCAAAAATCTATGTAAACAAAATCTAATGGAAGAAGGGAGGGCTTACCATGATTAAAAATCTTGAGGTAGAGAAGTGTGGACTCTGGCGGAACAAGAGGAGTTATGGAGACGGAAAAATTGGGAGAGAGAGTGGGCTATTAAGTACATACGGGCCTAGCCCATGTTAAGAAAGAGTAATGCTACATTTACAACCAAATGCTTACAACCCACTTACAACCTTCACCCATTGCTGACATGTGGGCCAGTAATTGTAAGTGGACTGTAAGCATTTGGTAGTAGACTTAGCATTATTGGTTAAGAAACAAGTACAAGCCTAGCCCAATGTGTTGAAAAATAATCTTAGTTCATGTTGTAGTTAGAAATAATTCTTCGACGACTAGGGCTGTTTGGATATTCGAGGTGCGAAAGAATTGGAAAAATACATACTCAAAGTATACAAGTATTTTTTATATACATTTAAATTTCTTGCTAATTATAGTCTGAAAATTCGGCTTTAGGCGTCTGAATTTTTATACACAGCCAAATTCATATTTTCATATTTAGATGTCAAATAAGAAATATGGTATAACAAAAAAAGTATATTATAATAATAATAAAAACTAATTAATTGTACTAAATAAATTAATAAGAGGAATTATTTAATCAATCACTAATACTAGTATTTACTAATACCGATACTAATAGTAATTATCATTATTATTATTATTATTGATTAGTAATGTTACTATCATAAGTAGTTACATTTTCTCTCCCATTTTTCTCCTTTATTATCCCAAATCTTGAAAAAGCAATAACTCCGTCTCCTCCACCCCCCCCCCCCCCCCCCCCCCCCTTCGATGCCTCTGTCGAGGAAGCTAAGCCCAGTGGCGACAGCGCCTACGGAGAGAGGTTGTCATGTACCTTGTCGTCCTGGAGATACTTGCCGACTACGCTTCCTCAAAATCCAAACAGGTTTGAGAGTTCCTCCCATCGGAGGTCACGCACGCGAGGAGCACGGCGAGGGTGGTGACGTTTTCGGTGGCGGGTGAGTTGCAGGGACCAGACCCACTTCCACCAACATCATTGATAAAAAAAATGGCTAATTATAAGGGCATATATCTTTTTGATCGGGGCTAGTCAGGTTGGAAGGAACTTTTACTAGGGCGATCAAAATATTCCACTCAGGGGGCTGTCCAAAGCCCATAGTCCCCCAAACCCAAAAAATCACTCTCATTTCTAAATTTCACTCTCTCTCTTCACAAATCCTAGCTTTATTATTCTTCTTCTTCTATCAATCTTCTTATTCTCCACCATTTACATTCTCACATCTTCATCAAAATCCTAGTTTTTTTCTCATCATCTTCTTCTTCTTCTTCTTCTTCTTCTCCACCATTTCCATCATCACCATCTCCATCAAAACCCTAGTTTCCTTCTCTTTCTTAATTTCGATGGCACCCAAAAAATTAAATAAACCCTAAAATGTATGGAAATAAAGGTTAAATACTTCTTTCCTCACAAAGAATGCATGGAAATAAATCCTAAAATGCATATTTCACTCTATTATCAAGATTGAAATAAACCCTAACATATTTTTTTCATTCGGGAATGTCGACTTTAGGACTGCCAGAAATTGTGGCAGTCCTGAAAGGAACTTACTGTACAGCAAGTATCTTTCAGGACTGCCTCAATTTCTGGCATTCCTCAATATGTCTAGGACTGACAGAAATTGTGGCAGTCCTAATATGAACCCAATTATTCCACAACTAGGATTTCTTCCATAGTTTTCTTCTACAACTAGGATTTCATGTATAATTCTTCTATTAATAAAGAAAAATTGGTTAATAGACTAATAGATTAATAGATTAATAGATTTGATAGATTTGATAACCCAATTTCATCTACAACTAGGGTTTCATCCATAATGCCCAAACAAGAAGAAGAAAAATAAAGTAGGGTTTGGAGAAAGAGATCTGAGAAATTAGAAGAGAGCAAAAAATTAAAATAAACTATGTTTGAAAAAATTGATGTTCTTGTTCTTGTTGTTCTTGTTGTTCTTGTTTTTTTTTCTTCTTGTTCTTCTTCTTCTTCTTGTGAAGAATGGAGAGTGAGGAAGAAAACAAAAATTATAAGACTTATCTTTTATACCTACCACTTGGATAGCCCTGAATAATTTTTTCAGTGGCAAACTTGTAAAAACTAACACTTGGATAGTCCCGATTAAAATGTGTTGTGCCCTTATAATTTATCAAAAAAATCGCTGTCGAATGACCTTATTCTGAAGAAGCAAGCAGCCAAAAGAAAGTGAAATTTTCTTTTGCTCCACTTCTTGTTATGGATTCTGCTTGGGATCTGCTTCACTTCAATATCTTTTTCTGTTGTTGTTGAGAAGAAAAACTTTGGTGTGATGTGCTTGGTATCGTCTCCCTTGATGTAGCCCTTCTTCATATGGTTAACGTATGCAACATTGTCTTCAGATATTGTTGTCAGGACATCGTTGATAAAAGAGAATTCGTAGTCCAAATATGCTCAATGAGTCCACATCCATATACACTACTGGATAAGTTTTAAGGTTTTATTGGATCTCTGAGTTGAAATTCTGAGTTTTTAGTTGGTTGTTGCCTACTGGATCTTTGAAGTGGTAATTCTAAGAGAAGATGGCTTTTACATGACCTAGTGCGTAACCTTTTGATGCTTAATTTTTGACATTTTAATCAATATATGCTTGTTACTGAATCCAAAGATGATACATCTAATACTATACCAGGACTCGGTGTAAATAAATAGAATGTTCAATCTATATAGAAGAATGAGTCTTTTAGGTACCAAAATTTTAGACTACCTAAACCTCAATCACAAAGATATCTATCACAATATAAGCAAATAATAATTACTACATCACCCATCACGGTAGATGCTTGTTGGACATATCTGGACTTGTTTCCAAAATTAGGCTCGAATAACATTGTGGACAATTATACATATATATAACCAGCAAATAACCAGCAAATAACACGATTGGGATCTCCTGATACCAATATCTCGTAATGTCGTGACTGGTTTCAAGCATTGGGATGTCGTCACCACTATTTTCTATATATCCTTTCCTGCACACTATCTAGCTCCAGATGCACCTGCTTGCAAACCAGCTGCTGCTCTGCTTCGCATGGCTTTTGATTGCGCTAGCAACTCATCATAGTTCTGATTGGAACAAAATTTGTTAATAAATGTCACCAGGTGCAGAATGGAAGCTGCCAGCAATAGAAGATCCACGCAAAGTAACTACTTACCCGTTTCTCGAATGCTGTATCCTGTGGAGTTATGATTTTGTCTGCTAATCCATAAGCAATTGCTTCTTCCGATTGGAAATATTTAGGACGCTGGATATCCTTTGCAATTTCCTCCTTGGGCTTGCCGGTCCCCTTAGCTACTAGTTCAATGTAGTAGTCAGTGTTTGCATCGAGCTCTTTTGCCTGGGCAAAGGGATATAGAAGCACAAATCACTTAAAGATACAAATCACATCAAAATGATGTTAGGATGAAGAAAACTCCATGGGTAGGACACTATCTTTATCACCAACTGAACTCACACAACTTCAAGACAAGCCAACTGGAATCAAGAAATTGGCTTAGGAAACCCTGACCTATTGTTTGCAAGAGGTATACACCAGAGGGAGAAAACCACAATAATGACTACATATATGAAAAGAAAAATGTTTCACCTTGATCCACATGTCAATGACTGCTCCACTGGATTTGTTGACCTTTGGAAGGTATAATTTAGCTACAGAGCAGAAGTCATAATGAGCCATAACATATTGAACGTTAGCAAAACTAGCAAAATATGAATATCAAGTTACGTACTGGAGGCATTAGGCTGAAGAGCACGGAAGCCCTTAGCACCTAGTGATAAAAGCATTGCTGCCTGACCATATGCCATGCCACAATTCACCGTATACACTTTTGACTTGCAATACTGTCCACAAATAATAGAAAAATGCAATGTTAGATTGTTATATATTTATTAACTAAAGCAGTTTGGTGCTCAGAATATTGTTGGAATTTGATGGCTATATAAAAAAAAAAAAAAATTGGCAGAGTTAAACAAACCAAACAAAAGTGAATTTCCAGTGCAGGAAGTATCTAATAAGAGAAAAGGTCCATGTCTGATCATAATGAGCCTTTCACGCATATAATGCCTTCCTAGTTTCTAGGTGAGAGAATATAAAAATGTAAAGAATGCTAAAAGTCATGACATCAATACTTGTAATCTTGAGGTCTCCACTCATCCTTCTGGTCCTGTGGACAGAGTCTCCGTATATTTACATGTGTATAATTTATACATGGCTAAATTACAACTTGATACCCTCAACTACTACAAATGTTCAACTTGATACCCTCAACTTTGATAGACATCAACTTGATACCCTAAAATTTAAAAATGACCAAATTACCCCTGCCCCCTCCTCTCTCCCCCCCCCTCCCCCACCGGCTGCACCAACCCCACGCCCCCGCACCCCCCCCCCCCCCCTCTTTCTCCGCCGCATGCGGGCTGCTGCCTCCACCACCGCGGGCAGAGAGAGGGGGGAGCGGTTGGGGCTCAACGCTGGGGAGGGAGGGCCGCGAGGGCGCAGCCGCCGGGAGGGGGGCGCCTAGGTGCAGCCGCTGGGAGGGGGTGCAGCCGCCGGGAGGGAGAGGGGGGAGGGAGGGACGAGGGTAATATGGTCATTTTTAATCTTTAGGATATCAAGTTGACACCTATCAAAGTTGAGGGTATCAAGTTGAAAAAATGGAATACTTGAGGGTATCAAATTGTAATTTAGCTTTCATACCTGCACGCTTCAATTTATTAGCTAACTAATTATTCTAATTTACTTGGCCAACATTTTGAGGAGAGCCTGAAGTTACCATTACAACCCTATCATTGTTGACCTTTGCCATGAATTACCACCAGAGGAAAGATTACGAATAGGAAAATAAATCCTGTGAAAAGTGACTTCTGAGGGAGAGTTTTTTTTCCTCATTCAACAGTCTTTACTAGTATAGTCGTTCTCCTTTCATAGCACGTCGACCAAGGAACAAAAAAGCAAACTACCTCGCTCCACAAGATTAACTTGGAACTACAATTCCAGCTAACCAATTGTACATCCCACACCCAACTATACATGTTTAACAATGATAGGAAAACCTCTAATTGCTCAATTTGTATCAAACACCACATGCAACAGCTAGACCTCTCACAAATTTCCACTACCCAGGTCATGGATGGAGTTGTAAGTAATTCTAAATTTATTTGGACATTAATATGTTAGTAGCAGATTAGAGATTTCTTAATTATTGTTAAAGTCCCTAGACTCCCTACCACTACATAAAAACTCTGGTGTTACTGTCCAATAAAATTTCTAAAATTTTATAGTACTTTTAACAACTATAAAACCAAAGGACAGTAAATTTCTGTCCATGAGAAATACCTATAGCCAACAAATTCTAACATGAGCTTTACAGCAGAAAGATGTTACAAGACATATGAAGTTATTGTACTTACAGCTATGGTATCAGCAATAGCATATGCCTCGGTTTCTGATCCAACGGTCTCATTCTTCTCATTCTGGAGGAACAAACAACCGTGTTAATCATATGTTAGTGTGCAAGTCCATTGCAGTTTAGTTACATGGTGATATTGCATGCAATCTAAGTTATCCATTACAAGAAGTCAAGGAATCAAGGAAGATCCTAAAGCTTTTATGTATCTTGATAAGAACAATGCTTACTTGTGTTCCAGATGAATTTATGTACAAGTACAGTGGCTTGGAGGGATTATCATAATCTAACCACATAAGCTGTGCAACAATAAGCTCGGTGACTGCTGGAACTATCTGTTGAAAACAATAGCAATTTGGAAAAGTAGCTTCAAAGGAATGCACAACAGAAGAAAACAAAATTGTTTAACACAAATCGTAAAAATGTGACGAAGTTAGTGATGCCATACAGGCATGCCCAGATAGCAAATTCGAGCATCCAACAGCAAAGAAGGCAAGTCTGGAGGGGCAGTTCTTGGCCTTCCAAATCCCCGAGCCCCTCCACGGTACATGCTCACGCTCATGCTGTACTTCGATGGACCCTCAGTCGCGCCTGATGCACTCCACATCCCTCCATTATCAAGGTAATTCCTTGCAGACGAAATACTTTCCTGTTATCATAACCAAGAGCACATGATTTGACAAAACCACACATGTGACAGTTGTCCTACTAATGTTTTGCTACCACATATATTCTTAAGATATCCGCAGTGGTCAGGTTTAACTACAATTGACTATTATATATATGGTAAGGGATGAATAAAAGTAAAACACGCCTCTGTGACTTTCTCGGCTTGCCGCCTGACAGGGTTATCTTCTGTCATGAACATGTCCATTTGTGAAGAATTGAGGCCATATAGGTGTCGAGGGACATTCTTAAAATTGTCCATCACTGCATAGGATAAAGGAACAGAACCAAAAGTTAGACAACATATATAATATATGTATCGGCTTTTCATCTATAGGCAACATGTTATAATTCTGAAGTATTTGCAAAGTTCTAAAATTCTACAAAGACAGCCATAAGAAAAGTGCAGACGAATGGTACACATCTCATCATCATCATCCATGCCTTCTCACATCAGAAAAGGATCAGCTATGGAGCATAAAAAGTTCCATACATGATTTGACAAAGTTCTATGACTAGTTGTCGACTTGACATCAACCCTCTACTTTGTGCCAAATTTCTAACCAAGCTAGCTACAAGAATGAGAGGGCTATGCCATAAATCTAGAAAGCCAGTTGGCATGTAGGTAGATCTACTTTTTGGATTGCAGTTTAAGCTCATGCACACAAGGAGGACCCTCAAAGTACCCTTGGATTATATAGAGTGATGCAATTTGCTACAGGGAATTGCATTAATCTCTATGACAGATCACGCCAAAGAGTGAAGAGTGAAGGAATGACAATCCCAATGAATGATGCATATCTGACTTGTATTATTCAATATCTGCACGAAAATACCATTGAAATTGAGGTACTCAAGTAGTGGCATGCCAAGAAATTCATTTGAGGGGGTCAAAAAAACCTTAAATTTCAAGGGGACAATGTAGAATTTCTAAAGAAAAAGTTAAAATAATTATAAATAAGATGTAATGTGGCTAGAATGAATTTAACTCATGACCTCTAGGTTAAAATCCCATCCATTTACCAACTAGACAACCATTCAATTATGATCCTTTTTCTTGGAAGTTAGGACAAACAAAACCATATGGCATGAAACCAACAATCCAGTAGGACCCCCCCCCCCCCCCCTCTTCTTCCCTTACAAGTTACACCTGCATCTACAGAAAAGATAACAAGAAATAAATTTTACAGTACTCGTAGACAAGCCCGTAAAGCATTTCACCCGTAAAGCATTTCACTGTTTAAGTTTTCAGTTGACATCCTAATGAAGGTTGATGCTGACATTATAAAAAGAGAGAGATGTCTCAAACTGGGTCGCCACAAATGAACTTATACACTTTCACTGGCTGTACATTATCACCTACATTGCACGATACAACATGGATAAGGACACAATATGGATGCAGGACACAATACAATATAATAACCTATGTGTATGACTAGAGACACGGATAAGGACACCATTTCCCCATGTATGGGCAATATAGATTATCACAGTAAAACAAACAAATACTATCACATAGCTTGCATTTTGAAGCAGAAGAAGATTAGGCATACTATCTAAGAAGAAAAGAAAAGAAAAAGTATATTAGGTACAAATTATGATCACATGACTACAGTTCCCATCACAAACAGCATTGTAGCCACTACATTCCTGATTCCTCAAATAAGCATGAAAAAAAAATCCACCGTTAAATGTTCAATCACTGCTCACCATGAGGCGAAGTTGTTTACCAAGAAGTGTCAAGTTCAGTAGAATCAATACTGTAACACATTTTCATATTGTTGTGTTTTTAATGTCTTGAAAAAATGTAGACCATGTGAATCTTAGTGCCAATCTGATGTTGAATGAGGGCTTAACTGGCCATTTCCCTTGCAATGGAAAATTAAGCAATCATTCATAGTGGGTTTCGTTTGAGTTGTGGGAATGTCATCATGATAGTATCTTGAATTTCAAGATAACATCCCTATCCAAACATTTTATCATTCGAAAGATGTAGTGAAACTTCCAAGATTGTCTGACTGGAACACACACACACACATGCAATTTCCAAGTAAAGCACCTCGGACTAGAGAAAATACAATATTAACAGACAACATAGTTAATGGCTTGCAGAATAAAAGCACAGAATATAAGATAAGGATCTACGGTGGACGTTGTCACGCTGAAAATATGATCTTAATCAGGGGCGGCCCTGGCCCAGGGCAGGCCGGGCGACGGCCCAGGGCCCCCCGACGAAAGGGGCACAAACATGGAACTATCTATAATAGAACTAGTATGTATCATGCGTATTTTTAACAAAAAGCATTGTGGTGTAGTGGTTATAATGTTAACCTTATGTTTAAAAGGTCCTTGGTTCAAATCTTGACTACAACAAAATTTTGTTTTATTTATACTCTATTTTTTACGTTAAGTATGGGGGCCCATTTTGGAAGTTTCGCCTCGGGCCCCCATCACCTCAGGGCCGGCCCTGATCTTAATTGATGAGACTAAAGGTATTAGTTTTAATATAAACAAATTGGAAGAAAAAAAAGAAACTAAAGAATTTAGAAGTAAATGACAGATGAGACAGATGAGTTACATGAGGTATAACTTTGACAATACCAAAAAGAAGGGAGAAGATATAAATCAAAACTGATTACCAAGACTTATCAGGGTCACCATTTTATAGGATCAATCATAAACCATGGAAGTGAGACTGAGCAAGGGTATTCATAGACGCGACCAAGGCAGAGCCAGAATTTCAGTTGAGTGTGGGCAAAACATCTTGGTTCGTAGTCTTCGTACAAAAAATGTTCAAATTATTCAAAAAGAAAAGAAAAGAAATTTGTAGCCAACTTACGGAGCTATAAATTCCACATTAAAGAAAAACAAAACTAACATTAAACTTTTTGGGAAAACGATGGACAAGCTTATCAGTCTACTGTAAGAATTATCTGCAAACACAAACACGAACAATTTTCAAAGTGTCAGTTCTTCCTAGTATCTAACAGAGGTAAAAAAAAAAAATTACATGAATCATGAAATTTCAATTAGAAATTCTAGTCTAAAATATAATAAACTAGATAGTAAATAAACTAGAAACTAACACGTTCTTTAGAAATTTGCCATTAGAAAAGTGTTTATTTTTTAGATGTGCTCTTCATAATAAAAAAGAACTAGAAACAATATATTAGATGAAATCAAATCTTTAAAAGGTTGAAATAAAATCGAGGAAGTGGAGGGTACATACCTAAAATTCCTAGCTTCCTCTAGAGGTATATTATTTTTCCTCTATGTAGGATTTTCCATAGAGGAAGATGAAGACAAAAGATTGAGAACTTGAAAGAAAAGAATAGGAACAAAAAGAGTAAAGAAAATTTGTGGGTTTCCTTTCATCTTTTTCATGCTAAATAAACTAACAAATTTACGTTTGTGGTATGTGACATCCACAATTAAGGAAGGTCTTATTTCCTATATAAGAGTTGGATGAGTGGTAATTGATGGGTAATATAATTTTGTTTCCTTATATATAAAGATTTTTCCAATAATTTAGGGTTGCCTACGTCCGCTTTCGCCCATGGATGCGAGTAAAGTGTATTAGTTCTCCTAAGTATTATAAATCATGTCACCATAAGATACCATAAAGCTAATGGAAACATTAGAGGATAGACACAAGACCAGCAATGTTTTATGGATATGAATGCTAGGTAGCCAATAAATAATATGTAAGATGTGGATAGCTGAAATGAGTGTGTTGAGATATATGAATAGCAATATGATAAAAGACGGATTCAGAAATGAATTTCTCCTTGGGATGTTAAGGTAGCTTCAGTTGAGGATAATATGTGGATTGTCTAAGGTGAAAAGCTAATTAAGTTGGACGTGACGATTTGAAGGAGTAACAAGCCTATAATTTAAGAAGCTACTAACGAGTGGCTAAAATGAACATGAATCTAAGGTTATAACTTGCTACTGTAGCTGAGAAGATTGCTCTCAGTAGAACCAAATGCAGGAAGTGGATGCATCTAACCACCACAAATACGGGTAAAGGCTTGTTCTAGTTGTTGTGTGTGTTTTAACTAAAACAGTGTCCCTTGTGTTTCTAAGCCTCATTTGCCTTTGACCAAAACTCCGGTTCTAATTCTTCTCTCTTTCAGAGGCTCGTGCTAGAAGGTATTTGGTTTCAGACTCCAATTTCTACTTCCATATCTATGATCAGAATTTACATGAACATAAAATTTGAGAATCAGAAAGAAGAGCTATCAACTATAAAGAAGTCACCGTACAGTATCAGCTAAATAATCGACATGCACTGTTGTAATTCATGTAACCTATGTTACATGGACAGGAATACAACACGATAAGAATACTGCAAACCGAAACAGCATTGATTTTGGCATGTCTAGTGTATTTTGGAGTGTCATGTCAAATATGTGTCCGGCATGATGCAACACAGACACAACAGTACGGCACAGATTTTCGGAGCGTCCGTGCTTCCTGACCTGTAACATATCATCCTCCCTAGTGAATTTCATTACTAGCTTAGCCAGTTTGGAAGAATGATCCTGTAATCAGTATACTTCTTTTTCTTTTTTTGAGGCCTGGGCTACATAAATAAATTTATGATGTTGGTGTGTCTTGTTTTGGATTAGAGAAGTTGCATATTTCTTTGAAAAAAGTTTTTTTAGGTTTTGGAGCTGAGATTTGTTTGTCAGGACTTTGAAGTTTTAGTTTCTAAAAATCGTTTCTAGGCGGCGCCTAGTTGGTCATGGGGCGCTTAGGCTGAATTAGGCGTTAGGCGTCCGGTGCACGTCCGACTTCCTTCTAGCGACTTTTACAACTTTGATATATATTACAAACATGAATAAATTGAATCTTGCTCGGATTGTAAAAGTTACGTCTTTCTTTGGCATTTAAGATTTTGGGGAAGGTCTTGATGATGGTAGGTTTAGGTTTGGGGCTATGGTGTTAGTATTTTACGATACATGATACATATCTTATGATATGATTCGATGCATTACAATTTCATTTCGTATCGTTTGATAGGATAAGATACATACAGGTTGTCGGTTTTTTCAATTAAGTTATGTAATGTATACTTAAGAATCTGAATTCTAAAACTAGATCGACTTGTAAAGATGAAACAAATATAAATTCATGAGAAATTTATAGTAAATCATGTTTTCCATGGATTTAGAAGTATAGACCTCAACTCCTAGAGTTATTGTATCATATGATACAAAATACGATACGCGATACGATACACAAGCAAATCGAAACACGATGCGATATGCGAGTTGACAACCTAGGTTTGGAGAGGAGGTGAGATTTGGGTGTTGGAAGTATTTGAAGTTTCATATTGTTGATTCAAATGTACGACATGAATTATTTCGCTCCTGATTCGACGAAGATGAGTAAATTGAAACGATATAGGTGATATATTGTCGTTTTGGAGCCATTGGTCGACATAGTAATTTTGTATTTGCTTAGTCTGCTTATGTTCACTATTGTATACGGTTGGGGCTGGTGGGGGTTACTCTTACTGTGCTTATGTTCACTATTGTATAGTGTTGGGCTGGTGGGGGTACTCTTACTGGGGAGGTCCTGGATTTGAGCCTAGGTCTAAAAAAAACTATCACTTCTTCTTTTTTTCCTTTTCTCACCTCTAAACTCACATAAATTTCAAAATGGAACTTCAAATGCATCCAACACATAAATCTCACCTCCAAATCAACAAATTGCAACCCCACATCCTTCCAAGTTCCAAACACAAACATCAGCTCCTCACCAGGCCCTAAATCCACCATCATCGATACCTTCCTCTCCAAACCCTAAAATTTTCTTTTCCAAATAGGAGTCAACGAGATATATCAAACAAACCCTAGATCAATAACATAAATTGCAGAAGAATTCTCCACGCGGAACTGCTTCAGGATGTGATAACACACAAATCTCTCACCCCTTGACTCCTACCAAACCCTAACCCACCATCATAGAGACTGGCCTTCTTCTCCCGACCTTCTCCAGACCGAGATTTTTCAATCTCCTAACCTTCCCCGTACCAAAACTTCTCTATTCCAGAGAAATTGAAGCAAAATAAGTACTGATAAAACCTAAATAAACATTTTTTATAAAAAAAACATAAATTTCCAGAAGAAACTCACATCCGTCCTTCAGGTTCTCCTTCCGGAACTGCTTCGGGATGTGATCCAAATCGTTGGGGCCGACTCCTTCGCACCTCCAGCTCGCCTTCCTTCTCGAAGAACTCGAAGAATAAGCCAAAAAGAGCAGCTTGGATCCGAAGAGCGATGAAGCCTTGTTCTTGAGAGGAGGAAAACCATGGCTAAACCCTAGCTTTCTTCGCGCTCTCGGCTCGTCAATCGGGGAAGAGAGGAGAGCGGCGGAGACGGAAGGGGATTGGAGAGAGGTCGTCATGGCGGAGGAAGAAGCGAGCTAGATGATGATGATGAGTAGTATGCGTTGCGGATATGGTAAAGGAAGCTAGGGCTGTGATGTGAACTTGGGATTGATAACACTGTAACTGGACCCGTTAAGGGTTCTGGGTATTGGGTTTCTTGAGTTGATAACCCGACTCGTTAATATAAGTTTGTGAGTAAAATATTCGGTGTTCTTTTAGATACGAGTCCCCTAAATCTTCTCTATTTTGACTTAACTACCCTAAATTTATCTCCGCTTATTATAGCATGTCACTCTATCTAATCTAACTAGTCTACATGTAGGTGCTTTGCACGTATTTAATTAGACTATTATAAGGCCAGTTGTCGTCTTTTTCAGGTGATTATTCATGCGTGTATTTTCTTTTTACAACGCTAAGATATTTGAAGTACAAATATTATTTTATTTTTAATTTCTTTTTTTGAGAATAATAATCTTTGAAAAATTGTAAGGATAGAAAAATTTATTACCATTTGAACATGAAAAGTTGTATGAAAAAAGAAGGCTTAATTACACTTTACTACCCTCGACTATTCCGCTTTTTCAACTTGATACCTTAAATTTTTTTTTGTAACAAGTTGATACCGAAAAAAAAATTGGGACGAAAATACCCTGCTCAAACATTAAAATTACTCCCCAACCCCCCTCCCCCACTCCGGCTATCCCCTCCCTCCCGCTCCGCCTCCTCTCCGGCCACCCCCCTCTTCCGCGTCTGGCCAACCCCCCTACCCCCACCGCCGCCGGCCGCCGCCGCAGCCGCCGCCGCGACGGTGGCACCGGAAGCGGGAGGGGGGGTTGGCCGGACATGGGAGAGGGGGGTGGCCGGAGGGGAGGCGGAGCGGGAGGGTGGGGGTGGCCGGAGTGGGGGAGGCGGGGGGGAGGGGAGAAGGGAAGAGGGAAGGGATAAGGACATTTTGGGATTTTTTGAAAAATTAGGTATCAAGTTGAAAAAAAAATAGTTGAGGTATCAACTTGTTACAAAAAAAAGTTTAGGGTTTCAAGTTGAAAAAGCGGAATAGTTGAGGGTAGCAAAGTGCAATTAAGCCAAAAAAGAAAACTTGCATGCAAATTTTATTGCTTTGACTCTTAGAGCATCTCCAACCCTATTGTGACTTTGGAAAAAAGTTAGGCTTAATTGCACTTTGCTACCCTCAACTATTTCGCTTTTTCAACTTGATACCATAAACTTTTTTTCGTAACAAATTGGTACCTCAACTATTATTTTTTTTCAACTTGATACCTAATTTTTCAAATATTCCGAAAATGCCCTTCCCTCTTCCTTCCCTCCACCCCCTTCCCCACTCCGGCCACCCCCCCTGCTAGCTCTGGCCGCCCCACCCCCCCTGCTAGCTCCGCCCCCCCCCCCCCTCCGCCCCCCCACCCCCCCCCCTCCCCGCTGCTAGCTTCGACCACCCCCTGCCCCGCCTCCCGCCCCGCCCTCCCTCCCCAGCCCCCCTCCTCCCGTGCTGCCGCGGCCTAGGGGAGAGGCGGGGGCGGGCGGGCGGCCGGAGCGAGCAGGGGGGGTGGGGGGGGGGGGGGGCGGAGCTAGCAGGGGGGGGGGGGCGGCCGGAGTGAGCAGGGGGGGCGGCCGGAGCGTGCAGGGGGGGAGGGTTAGGGGTAGGGGTAGGGGCATTTTAGTCCAAAATAACATATGGGTACCAAATTGTTACAAAAAATAGTTTAGGGTACAAAGTTGAAAAATGGTAATAGTTGAGGGTAGCAAAGTGCAATTAAGCCAAAAAGTTAATGTCACATAGGAATGACAAAATTTTGGTCAAAAGTTTTTCTCCAATGCAATTGTCAAGTCAATTGTGAAGCTTATGTGGCAAAAATTAAAGAAGACATTGTGAAGTTGATTGTCTTGTTCTAGACAATGCACTTGACAATGTCTTCTCTTCCATGTCATCAATTATGAATAAAAAATATTAGAAAAAAGAAAGAAGGTGAGTAGTTGTCTTAAAAGTTGCCTTGGAAGTTGGAAAAAATACTTTTTATTGTCTCCTCAATATTTTTGCATTGGAGATAATTTTTCTATCTTATTGTCTTTTGAGATATAATTTTGCCACATAAACAAGACATTGTCTTGTGGCTCATGCCACATAGGAGCCACCTAGCTAAGACTCACAACACTTAACAAGACAATAGGGTTGGAGATGCTCTTAAACATAAATGACATAATAACATTATGTTTATAAAATATTCAAGGGTATTTTAGGAATTCAAAAATTTTACCACAAAAATTTTCTATTATATAGTAGAATAGATAAATATCAATATAAGTTCGATATTAAAATTTTAACCCAATAAATGGTGGCTCAACAATAGGGGCATGTGAGGATACTAAAGAGGCCATCGTTCGAATGTAGGCTCTCTCAAAGTAAATTATATGTAAGAGTATAGTACTAAAAATTATCTAATAAAGTGAATAAATTATTCTTATTTTAATTTTTTATTTATTTTTCAAATAGATGAATTCAAAATATATATATTGAAATTTTGTCGTATAATAATACATTATTCACCTAATATAATTGAGATAAATAAATAGTCATCCCAAGTGTATATATCTTCGAAAATATTATTTCCTCTCTCGCTACGATGCCTACCTCACACATATATCTAAAAAAACATCCTACCACAGTTTATTTCGCCAACTTCCTAGTTATGTACCTTTGCTTTTTTATATGTCACTAGTTATGAACTTCACTTTGCCTCATATATATCTTTAATTTAACTTGTAACTATTATCCACTATCCCATCTCCTTTTTTTCATGTATTAGTATTTAAATTTCTTTTACAATGGATCAAAGTTGAAGATGGTCAAATGTACAAGAAAATGTGGTAATATAGAGTTTGGATCAGAGAATATATAGGCCTCGTGATAGTAAGTGATATAGAGTTTGGTCTATCTTTAATTTTTATTTTTATTTAAACTTGTAAGTTAAATATGTAGAGTTATTCTAAGAAAATAGGAGTGTTTAGATCCTGAATTTTATATCAATTTAGAGTTTAAGACATAACATATACAATTTAAAAGTCAACCTTGGATATTTATTTTTTGTTTCTTTTTTTTTCTCTATTATACCCTCCCTTCCCATGCATGACAATAAAAAAATTTCTGTTTAAGCTAGTGAGGATATAATGGGAAAGATAAAATAAAATTTAAAAATTAAAGGTCTTAACGTTTCAATTGGACATGTTAGGACTTAAACTTAGTTGGTATAAAATTCATGGTCTAAACTCTAATTATCACAGGAAAATAACTACTTTAGGGGACCTAAATGTAAAGGCAATAATTGAAGGGACTTGTATGATAGTATTATCCCCATCCCTACTCCATCCAGCTTAGCGTTATAGATACGCTTCCTTTATGTGAGTGGCTCTGCTCACACGAGCAAACGTTGAAGCAACTCTTTCCTTTCCCTAGCACACAAAAGTTCTTCTTCTCCATAGACAAAATTTATCGAATCGACCCCTAAAAAAATCTCAAGATGCTCACCATCTGCTGCTCCCTTCGGCATTTGGTCACTCTCAACATCAGTCGCAAGAGAGGGAATTTTCCAAATAACCCCCTCTTGAATCGAAGAATAGTCGTCTTTCCCTCCCAAATCCTTTCTTCAACGAACGAAGAACCTGGGCCTGTACGAAATCCCATAATTTAATTAGGGATTTTCTGAATATTTTCCTTCTTTTTTCACTCATTGGTCCCCGTCTTTCTATATAATTTCACAGCTAGATTATGATGATTCTGGAGAGCTTCTCGGAATTGATGTCGATCCACGCCACAGGTTCTTCTTCCTTTTTTTTCTTCTGATTTAATCACATTTTGTTTAGTTAGTTGCAGAAAATACGCTCAACTTTAACCAAAATTGCACAAATGACCCAACTTTTACAAAATTGCACAGAAATGAGTTCACTTGTTTACATGCGCATGGACAAGACTCAAGAGTGACACAAATTTTGGGTAGTTCCCTTATACTTTAAAATATTAGGTTGCTTATTGCTTAAATACTCTAAGCCTATTTTTGGAATCTTGATGTATCCTTACTTGCATAAGTTGACGACGCAGGAGTCAAAAGTTACATACTTGAGTACTCACATGCTATGTTGCACACGGACACGAAGGTGACACGTACACGTCATTGATTTTGGCGTGTCCTACTGTATTTTATAATGACCGTGCAGTGCCTGAAACGTGTCCGCCACGATGCTGCATGGAGTCGGCATCTTTATTTAGAGGTTCTGTGCTTCCCACAAACAATATTTAAATATTTTTAACAGCGGAGAGGAAACTCAAAAAAATATTATATGTAGAAAGAGGAACACTTAGAACCTTTATCTTTTTGTATTATATGTGAGTTTTATGTTAAAAAAAAACTGATATTTGTGTCTTGTTTTCAAAATAAGAGTTCATGAGAAAACGCAGTTATGGGGAATATAAAGGTAATTAATAAATATTATAAAAATACTGGAGGTTATTTTGGGTGGAAAAAGATGAGAGGTCGAAGGAGACAACTTGGTCTTTTTGATATAATATATATTTAGAACAATTGGTAAACAAATAAACATTTGAATTTTACCGGTTTTTGGTGCATAGTTGATTGAAAGATAACCTTGATAATAGTTTAATGGGCTATGTTGCAAGGATATGGACATGGAGATATAGATACGGCACTGACTTTGTCATCACCTAGTGTATATTTTGAATGTCCATGTTGTGGCCAATACGTTTCCAACCATGGATATGATACAATATAGCACCCTTTTGGAGTATATGTGCTTCCTATATACTGGTTATTGTTTTATTATGCGATAGATCATTTATATGAAATTATATTTGTGAATCATATCCGCATTGTTCCATGCACAAGATCCTATAGTCTGGGGCATACTGATTTTTTATTTTTAAATTTTTTATGTCCATTTCTTAGGGCCCCCAGCACTGGACCGTGGCCGCCCCGCGACTACCCAGACGTCCGTGCCCGGGAGGGGGCTCGAACTTGGGACCTCCCCCAAGTGTGCCCCCTCTCCCAACCACATGAGCTAGGAGGCTTGGACTGGGCATACTGATTCATTCTTGCAAGTTGCAATTGGTATCATGTTTGTCCTTTATTGTTGAGATACGACTTTAATCCTAAACCCATCTGCACGTCCCTAATCAGTAATCAAACTAGCCAGCAACTTGGGGAGCATTGGCATCATCGACCCCCCACAAGATCTCCGAATCTGTTAATGGGGGGGTCAAGGGGGCAGTGTCCCTAATCAGTTTTTCGAGTGTGGTGTAACCGAGTTTTATGTGTCTGTATGTTGTTCAAAGGTATTTTAGGGATTTCTGGTGCAAAGTAGTATGCATATAAACTCCATTTGTTTTAGGGTTAGGTAGTGAGAATATACAACCACCTCCTCTTGTAGAACTATGTTGATTCATCTAGTGAAGATTGATCTACTACTGCCTGTGGACGTAGACCAATTCAGGGGTGAACCACATAAACTTTATGTATTTGCGATTATTGTGTTTGTTTCTATTCTCTGTTTTTTCTAACATTTATTAATATGAACTTTTCTCTATGTTCATACACTCTTGTGTTTTTAATTTCTTTAGGAATGTCGTTCCTAGTACTGCAAAGCTAAGGTCATGGTTTGGTCCAAACGGGCAATATATCAGAGAGTTACCGTGTCCTAGCTGCAGGGGCAGGGGTTATACACCGTGCACAGAATGTGGAATAGAAAGATCAAGATCAGATTGTTCTCAATGTAATGGAAAGGTCTTAAATTCTACGAACTGTAACGGTAGAAAATCCTTCATCCATAATATAGTGTGTATGTTTTTTCTCCTTTTTTCATGCACTTGTTTGTTCCTTTCATGATATGAACAAATTTAGAATATCTTTACTGATTTTTTTTTTAATGAAATGGTACTAATCATGCATCCTATTCACACTTCAGAACTTAGCATGTTTGACCTAGGAGATATACTTGTATGATAGAGACGTTCACAACTGATGGCATCAATGTGCGTTTGGAACATTTAAAGAAACATAGATCCTCTTTCTTTCTGCCATGTTTACTAAATGCACGCGTATATTTGGATTGCTTGTATAAATTACAGAGCACCTTTCATTTTATTTTATGTGCACTCACTTACTCACCAGGTTCTGTTCATAGTTTGCAGTATATCGTCCGTATCATATTTGTTTTAGCATGTCGTATTTGTTTTGGCATATTCCGATTCTAAACTGACCCTTACCAATACTTTTTGATATCGACAATGGGGCTCTCTTTCCCGTCAATTCAACAAAAACAAAGATTTATCCCATATTTTTGGGTCGGTTATTTGAATCATTTTCTTTCGTTCATCTATGTTAAGGGCCATATCCTCCGTAACCCTAACAAAAAAAAATCCTTCTTTAAAACCTCATTTCAAATTCGTGTAGGCCTAATTCTCCTAGAGGCTCCTATAACTACTATCACGTTGTTCCTCCTTCCTGGAGCATTTATTGGTCTACGATGCACATATCCAAACCACCTATGTCAATTTTCTCTTATCTTGTCCTGAATTAGTGTCATCTCAAACTTCCTACATATACGCTCTTTCTTTCCTATTTTTAATGTATTTCCATACATTCATCTTAGCATTCTTATTTTTTTGTACACTAATTTTCTGGTCATGATGTTTCTTAGTTGCTCAATCTTCTCATCCATAAAGCATGGCTAGTCTTATGGCCATCTTATATAATTTTTCTTTCAACTTCAAAGGTATCCAAAGGCAATCCATTTCAACCATCTTGTTTCTCAGTCAATTATGTTTAGAAAAATTAAGAAAGCAAAAGAAGTATGTATTGTGAAGATTAACATGCCACAATGTGTCAAGGAAAATGCAAATAGGATTCGTTATCCAAATAATGTAACCATTATCATTTGTCGAAATTGTATATCTATAAATTCAGAACATTAATCTATCCTAATATTATTCCATTCGACTATCTATTGCGGGTGTGGTTTGTTTAAAAGCAAGTAATAATAATAATATCAATTACAGTTAAACAATTTATCATTGTTGAATATTATTCCAATTTTTATTTAAAGTTAAAGAGAAATGACAATAACACAAAAGATATTTCCTAAATGTGTAAAACTTTTTTCTAGACTTTTTAACAATTTTAATTTTTTTGGCCTTCTGAAAGGATGAACTCCGATCATAAACTGCCGAAACTATCAAAACTGCCGAAACTGTCGATACCGATACTTATAAGAAGCATCTGAAACCGATTCCAGTACCAATATTGTGAACCTTCTGTTGAGCAGCTGTAGGGACTGTTATAGTTGCATCTTACTCTGCATGGCTTTTTTGTCTTCTGGTTCTTCAGTGCTTTGTCGGTTATATTCACCATACATACATGCCATGTTGGTTAATAAACCCTTCTGTGATAGGTATCAAAGACAAATTTGAACTCATGCAAAATTGTATGTGCTTCTAGTGATTGCAGGGTATTAGAACTTGTTGGCAATGCTTAGGAGATTGTGTAATATGGGAAGAATCAATTGATGAGCGACCATGGGAGAAAGCTCAATCTAGGTATATCTGGTCTGTAAAAGTTCTATAATGATTGCAGTGCCATTTTATATATGGAAATGTACCATCACATTCACATTACTTGCACTATTGCACAACTTAAGTATGCCTACATTGTGCACTTAGTTATGTACGACATATTTCACTTGCGAACTATTTATTCCCTGATAATAGACTAAACAAAACTACTGGATGCTTTCTTTCTTTTTTTAATAAATGTGTTGTTTGGAAAACTTCTACATTAGTTAACCAGAAATAAAATTAACTCTTCAAGAATAGGTCTCTTGTTACTTCTATCAATAACAGGTGTCATCAGTGACGGATCCAGAAAATAAACTCGGGGGGGCAAAATTATAGCAAAAATGAAAAATGGGCCTGATTTCAGTAAAAGTCTTAACACAAATTTCCAAATCCAAGGCTACACATTCAATGTAAAATGGGCCTGATTTCATTATAATTAGCAATCAAAATATTGTGATTTGAAAAGATCAAACAGAAACAAAGTTTTCGATATAGAGAAGTCAAAATAATGAAAAAAGAACCAGAATCGAGGATTGATACCTGACCACTGGCGAAGAGGGCGGCTGCTAGAGAAGAGATGAGAGTTAAGAATTAGATGGTGCACGCTGCTAGAAACCTAGAAATTGGGCATACTAGTAATTTTTTTTTTTAAAGAATTCCAGGGGGGGCACGTGCCCCCCCTGGCCCCAAGGTGCATCCGTGCCTGGGTGTCATCCCTTAAGGGTTACAAACTTACATCCTATGAAAGGAAAGCCTCTTTATTATTTCTCTCTGAGTTTATCTAAGGTCTTCTATGATTACCTTCAAAATATCTTGTTACTTCTATCAATAACAATATATATTTTTTCTTATCCACGCAGCTCTCCTCTGAAAATGAAGGAAGATGAGGAAGTTGACAAGTTAGAAATAAAAATGGATGCTACAAGAAAGTCGAAACGTATATATAAGTCACCATCTCCCGAAGTTAGTCTGAAGATCAGCAGATCACTGCGAGTTAGTTACTACTTCCACTTATTCTTTCTTGTAGTACTCAATTAATATTTGGTTGCCTCTCATGATAGTTAAATTCACCTTATATATGTTAGACTTTCTTACAGCATAATTGCATACTGCAGGGTGATGAATGGAACACTCTTCTTAACATAGAAGTTTCTAATCCCCATTGTTGCATGGCTACTACTCATGTATCAACCAAGAATAGGCTTATAAAGCTCTCCACTGATAGAGGAATATTTCAGTTGATGTCTGGTTGTAGTCATCAATGTAGTTCACTTAAAATTGAGTTAGGAAATTAATTCCATTCTTAACACTTGGAGGAAATAATGATGATTGAAAGCATGTTGGAAGCATGATTATGTACTGTCATTGGTTTCATGCTTCAAAGAGGAATGGTATGGGTACACAACTATTTAATTAATCCTCCTTCTAACATTAAAAACTAAGCAATCAAATTCAAAGTTGATCTTGGTAAGAAGATCCTGACAAAGATTACACATTCTTTGCCAATCTATACAGACAACAGAAGTACAGAACATGCTACATAAAATAGTCTCATTCTGTTGTCTGAAGTGTGATCTGTCCCACTGGTAACGTGCTTTGTATTTTGCATATGCCTATAATTCTTGTATCACAATAACATAGTCAAGCACAAGTCTCTCCATACATGGTAGACACGTCTCTTTTAGAGACTTAATGTGGCCCACATTATATTTTTTTTACTTAGTAACTATTATATTTATTTAAATTTAATGAAAATTTTAGTTCGGGTGAAAAGAGAGAACTATTCATGAGTGGGTGTCTAGTGAATCGATATGTATGTACAAAAAGACCTCTTGATGAAAGAGGTATGTACAAACATGAGATAGTGTCCCTAGCCTAGTCTATATATATGCATGTGTATTCTGTTAAACGTACAGAACTAAGTTTTCCATCAAACTTGGCTATCAAGAAGGAATAGGCTAGAAGATCATTATCGGTGATTTTACTTGGACAACAATGGATGGAGGTAAGTCATTTAATTTCCGCTACGTACTCTGTATCAAAACCTTCTCTCCAGTTTCCAAGAAGGATTCATTAAGAATTATCATGGCTTTGGTAGCTCATTTTGACTTAGAGTTACACCAAATGGATGTAAAAACGGCATTCTTAGATCGGGGTCTTGAATAAGAGGTATATATGGGGGAGTCTGAATGTTTTACAAATAGTAAGGGTGGTCATAGTTTGCAAATTAAGAAAATTCATATATGGGCTTAAACAAGCTTCCCGACTGTGGTATTTTAAATTTTCCGACGTTATTACGTCATTTGGATTTTTGGAGAACCTTGTTGATCAATGTATATATCTTAATGTTAGTGGGAGCAAATTATTTTCTTAGTCCCATATGTGGATTATATTTTGCTTGTAAGTGGTGATTTGGGTTTTCTACATGAGACAAAGAGCTTTCTAGCTCAAAACTTTGAAATGAAGGATATGGGTGAAGCCTCTTATGCCATTGGCATAGAGATTCCTAGAGACAGGTCTCGAAGGATTTTAGGATTGTCTCAAAAAGTCTACATTGAAAATATTATAGAGAGATTTAGAATGAAAGATTGTGTGCCTACTATAGCACCTACTACAAAAGGAGACAAGTTTAGTTTAAGTCAATGCGCACAAAATAATTTGGAAAAAGAGCAAATGAAGAACAATTCCTATGCTTCAGTTGTTGGCAGTCTAATGTATGCACAAGTTTGTACTAGATCTGACATTGCATTCGTAGTAGGAATGTTAGGCAGATACCAAAGCACTCCGGGATTAAACTTTAAAGCATTGGAAAGTTGCTAAAAGAGTTTTAAGGTATCTCCAAGGAACCAAGGAACATGCTTACCTACAGGCACACATAATCTATAGGTGATTGGATATTCAGATTCAGACTTTGTTGGATGTGTAGACTCGAGAAAATCTACTTCTGGATTTGTCTTTCTTCTTGCTAAGTAATCCATAATTGATTTATCTACCTGGAGCAGAATTTATTGCTTGCTATGAAGCTACTACACATGCATTATGGTTAAGGAATTTTATCACGGATAAAGGTTGTCAATTCTATAGCAAGACCATTAAGGCTTTACTCTGATAATTCAGCCGCAATCTTCTTCTCCAAGGACAATAAAAGTGGAAGCCGAAATAAGCATATAAATATAAAGTATTTGGTTTTCAAGATCATATAAAGAATCTTGAAGTTCTTATTGAGCATATTAGTACTGACTTAATGATAGCCGATCCCATGACTAAAGGTTTTCCAGCTAAAGTGTATAAAAGCCACGTGGATCATATAGGGCTCACTAGCTCAACTTATGGAGAATAAACTACACTTTATTTTGTACACGTAAAAATTAGTAAATTAAATCCATTAGGATTTTTAAAGTTGGACATAAGATTATGTACTAATGTCTGATGCTAAGGCATAACCGCCGTGATTCATGTATTGAGAATTTCTATTTGAGTGGTATATTTCCATTAATAGTTTGTTTGAACAGTTTTAGATTATTTGGCCATAGAGTTTTTCTTTCATCCGTTAAGTGTTTTTTAAATAATGTGTGGGACAAGTGGAACACTTTTGGACATGTCTCTTTTAGAGACTTATTGTGGTCCACATTATATTTTATTTACTTATTAATTATTATATTTATTTATTTAATTTTAATTTTAATTTTAATTTTTAAAAAATTGGGTGAAAAGAGAGAACTATTCATGAGTGGGTGTCTAGTGAATGGATATGTATGACAAAAAGACCCCTCTTGGCTCTTGATGGAAGAGCTATGTTCAACAATATGCATGCATACTATATATATATATATATATATATATATATATATATATATATATATATATATATATATGCATGCGTATTCTGTTAAACATACAAAACAAAATTTTCCTTCAAACTTGGCTATCAAGAAGGAATATGTTAGAAAATCATTATTGGTGATTTCACTTGGACAACAATGGCTGGAGGTAAGTCATTTAATTTCCGCTGCGACTATGTACTCTGTATCAACTTTTATAATACAAGTCATGATTTATGATATGAATTCCATGTTTGAAAGCTTAAACAGCTATCCTTCTTCTGAAATTTCTGCCCTTGATTTTCAAAATATTTATGGTATATATCGGGACATGTATGCATTGCTATTGACAATGCTGCTGCAGCATACTACTGTCAGTTGCACTCTACAATCCACAAAACAGAGGTGTCTATATTGGTTTTAGTGTTCCTTTACAGGCTTGTCTGCATTTTAGATTACCTGAGACAATTTTCAGAACTAGTATCAACTACTACTGTGCAACAGGTTATAATCCTCCATATGCAAATTTGCCCAAAACTTCCAGGATCTTTCTTCACAGCCTGCTTGTCTGAACTCACTTATGCTCTGTTCTGATCTACAAGTCCTTGTCATGCCGATAGCACGTGATGATTCTTTTTGTTACTAGATCTAACTAATTCGTATCATATTTAATATTTAATGTCTTCTTGGAATGATTCTTGTAGAAATGAGTCTAATTTCTCAGATAATATTATTGAGGGCTACTGCCTACTACTTATAGAGGGTCCAACCCCTCTTCATATTACATCTAACCGATGTGGGACTAAAGTCCCTTATTTACTCTCAACACTCCCCCTCAAGATGGGCGATAGATATTAATCATCCCCATCTTGTTACATAGCTTTGACAGACTCAATGAACTAAGACCCTTAGTCAGACAGTCTGCCACTTGTTCTTCTGAGCGAACATAGTCAATCTTCAGTATCCCTTGTTCCAGCTTTTCCTTGATGAAGAATCGATCGATCTCGATGTGCTTCGTTCTGTCGTGCTGAACCGGATTGTTCGCTATACTTATCGCAGCTTGACTATCGCTCAGAAGGTGCAATGGTGTCCCCTTGTCTAGCTTCAACTCTGTCAGCAGCGCCTTTACCCATAGCAATTCTGATACTCCTAGAGCCATTGCTCTGTATTCTGCTTCAGCTATCGACCGTGCTACCACTGACTGTTTCTTGCTTCTCCATGAAACCAGGTTTCCTCCTACAAAAACACAGTACCCTGTGGTAGACCTTCTGTCGTTTATGCAGCTTGCCCAGTCTGCATCGCAGTATCCCTCAACATCTGTGCATCCATTCTTCTTGAACCACAGTCCTTTTCCCGGCGTCCCTTTCAGATATCTTAGAATCTGAAATACTGCATCCATATGATCCGTTCTTGGATCATGCATATAGCGGCTTACAACACTTACTGCAAATGAGATATCAGGGCGAGTATGCCCTAGATAAATCAGTCTGCCTACTAGACTTTGATACCTTTCGCGATCAACAGGCTTTCCTGCTTCTGCTCCCATCTTGCACTTCTGGTCAATTGGAGTGACCGCTGCTCGGCATCCCAGCATTCCTGTCTCTTTCAGCAGATCTAGTGCATATTTCTTTTGTGAGAGAACAATTCCTTGTTCACCATCACACACCTCGATACCCAAAAAGTATCTCATCTCTCCCAGGTCCTTCACTTCAAACTCTTTGGCGAGTTTCGTCTTCAGCTTAGTGATCTCAACTACATCGTCACATGTGATCACTATGTCATCTACATATACAGCAAGTATAGTAATGTGGTCCCTTGCATGCTGGAGGAAGACAGTATGATCTGCATTTGTCTGATGGTATCCCATGCCAGTGACAGCCCTTCTGAATCTGTCAAACCATGCTCGAGGAGATTGCTTCAGCCCGTACAGCGACTTCTTCAGTTTGCACACTTTTCCATGTGACGTTCCTTCACCTGAATCTGACACAGAGTAGCACCCCGGAGGAGTCTCCATGTATACTTCTTCTTGTAGGTCTCCATGAAGAAATGCGTTCTTTACGTCTAACTGGTGTAGCTTTCACCCATAGTTTGCTGCAATGGAGACCAGCGTTCTTACGGTACTCATCTTCGCTACTGGGGCAAAAGTCTCATCATAGTCGATACCATATGTCTGGGTATAGCCTTTTGCAACCAGTCTCGCCTTGTATCGTTCAACTTTTCCTTCTGGTGTCTCCTTCACTGTGTAAACCTATTTGCATCCCACAGCTTTCTTCCCTTCAGGTAATGGCACCAGCTCCCATGTCTTATTTTTCTCTAGTGCCCCAAGTTCTTCCATCATTGCGGCTTTCCATCTTGGGTCCTTCTTTGCTTCCTGCCAATTCTTAGGTAAAGAAGTGGAGTCTAACGAAGTGAGGAATGTTTGATAAGTCGGAGAAATATTAGAATAAGATAGGTAGTTGGCGATATCATATTCATAATCTTTATAACGAATAGGAGCCTTTCCCGCATTAATGCGAGAAGACCTCCTTAAGGGAGCAATGGGTGGTGGAGAAAGCATACCATCCGAATCGGAGAGATCCGCTTCCGAATCCGAGCGATCCGGTGCGGGAGTAACATCTTCAGGAGTCGGGGCAGGAGTAGACGAGGGACTTGGCACTATAGGCACAGGGCACGGCACAGTACTGGACCTCTGCTGTCTTCTTCTGTAAACTTGGAGCTCATTTTCCCTTGTCTGCTTCTCCCCCTGCGTAATGTACGTATTGTCTTCGTCATCCTCCGTATCAGTATCATGCTTTCTCCTCCTTTCTTCCAGTGTGTCACGACAGGACAAGGTACCGATCCGACAACTACGTTTGGGCATACTACCTCCCCCTCACGTCCAACACCCGCTGTGTGAGGCGTGTTCCCAAACGCAAAACCTTCGTCCGAACCATAATAAGGTTCCAGCTCTCTGAATGTAACATCCATGCTTACAAACAGCTTCCGTTCAACCGGGCTCCAGCATACGTAACCCTTCTGTGTCCCGGTGTACCCAACAAAGACACACTTAACTGCTCGAGGATCCAGCTTACCAACGCCAGGCCTGTTATCGTGGACGAAGCATACGCAACCAAATACTTTCGGAGGAACGGTGTACGCAGTTGTCCCCGTGAGCATTTCCAAAGGCGTCTTCTAGTTCAGTAATTGAGAGGGCATCCCTTATTTACTCTCAACAATTCTAATATAATAAAGTTCCACAAGATGTATCATAGTCTTCACACCTTGTCTACTTCGAGAGACAAACAAATATCTTGTGGAACTTGTTGAAGCTCATTTGAGATCTCGGCTTTCTCCATTCTAATGGGGGGAAACGTAAAGGCATGGACGATGATTACAGACAAACGTAGACCTACTTCACCTACAATCCGATTAGTATTTAGGATTTCTTTCACAGATGCCATGTCATTATTTTGATATTTAGGATTTTCTTTGAAGAAATATTTGTTTGTATTTTATAACTATTGTATAGTTTATGTGGTCCAATAAATATGTCATTACTTGCTTTTGTTGATTACTACGATGATTGCAGAGTCTCAATGCTAAAACAGGATTATTTAGTAAACGGATGAAGATCATACATCAAGATCCTGTACTGCAGGCTCAAAGAGTGGCTGCAATTAAGGTATATACTAGCTTCAATCTAGTATTTGTGCATGTAGCCAAGGCTCTGCTATGAATACAATGGATTATGCCAAGTGATGGTATAATTGTCTTCACATTGTCCTTTTTGTGTTGTAGAAATCAAAAGGGACTGATGCAGCTAGAAAGAAGGCTTCAGATACTATGATAGCCTTTTTCTCTAATCCAGAGAACCGCCTTAAAAGAAGCATAGCCATGAAAGGTCAGTAATACTTTTGCTGAGAGTTTTAGGTTTTTGCTTTAAGCTTTAGATTTTCTCCAAAAAATGGAAACTTAATCTCCAGTATGTCCAATGCTACATGCCCACTACCAATGATGCAATATGTTTATGGTTTGGATTGTTCCAATGGTGAAGCATTACTACATATTTTATTAAGAATTCAACTTATTCTTACGTAATTCACAAATTATACTTTCTTATATGTATGATTTGTTGAGAGTCATGAACAGTACCTCTTCCTTGGGATTGTAGTGGTGGTGCCATTGCTATGTTATTCATCTAGCTTATATGTTATGTAGAGGGACTTGGCTCTCTTTTCTTAATCAGAAATTTGCCTAGTGTTGCTTGGTCATATTTGTTGAGGGTTCATGCTATTGACCTTCCTTTAGCCTACTTTGTTTTCCAAAATTAGTCAACACCATTAGTTGGAAAATACGGGTATTATTATCTCATGTAGATCTTGGGACTGGCATAATTCCTTCTTCTTTTTGTACACGAGTGCAAGTAAATGCCTTTTTTTCCTTAAAAATTGACTGGTGAGTTAGAAGTAAGTCAACGAATGATGAACTGATGATTGACCATCTTCCCAATAAGCCGACTGCAAGTAAACATTTTTCTTGTTTGGAGATGGAACCCCTAACATGAGTGCCTTGTTGTAGTTATGATCTGATGATGAATTTGATTCTGTTTGTAGTTTAGCACTGTAAAAGTAGGTTCTGCACCATTGATGTACTGTCCTAGGAAAATTGCAAAAGGATTCCAAGTTGTGAAATGACGAACTAGAAAAACGTTTTTCTTGTTTGGAGATGGAACCCTTACATGAGTGCCTTGTTGTAGTTATGATCTGATGATGAATTCGATTCTGTTTGTAGTTTAGCACTGTAAAAGTAGATTCTGCACCATTGATGTATAGTGTCCTAGGAAAATTGCAAAAGAATTCCAAGATGTGAAATGGAGAAAAAAATGTGGATAAAATGGAACTGTCAACAAACCATTGGAGGACGAGAAGAATCTGAGGAAGAAGAAGGAAAAAAAAGTAGATTGAAAGAAAGAAAGAAATGTGGACTTGGTGTGGAGGATGATCACTGCGCTTCTATTAAGGCTGGATGGTGACGACGTCGACAACAATGACCAGATGTTGACAAGACAAAACACCAGTATGAAACACAAATCCTCCTTGACAAAGGTCCCACCTAAAAGAGTTTGTGCCCGATTATTGACCTTTCCCGCTACATTTTACAACTATCATGTCATTGAATGTTCTTTTCAAATCTGAATGAAGCAATCAAGCCACTGATATATAGTGACTGAACTCAAATCTATTGACTATTTTAAATGTTTCCTCTAGACTAGTATAATGTTACATACTATTTGTAAATTCATGTTCCACATTCTATTTAATTGCCAACTCTAGTAAGAATTCTTGTCATTTCTAATATGATTTGGAAACCTAGTAACTGTATCAAACTTTATTTTCTTCTCTCCAGGAGTGAAATTTTACTGCAGTTACTGTGGGGAAGAAGGGCATAGGCGACACTACTGCCCAGCACTACTGAAGACTTCAGGCACGTTGCAGCTGACATGCCGCCTATGTGGGGGACGAGGGCACAATCGGAGGACCTGCGGAAGGTTAACAACCAATGGAGAACCGGAGAGGAGAAATCCAAGCAACACTTCTCGTAGTTGTAGCGTGTGCGGCCAAAGTGGCCACTACTGTAGGACGTGTCCTGAACTCACCCAGAAGGTAGGACACCCCGTTGTTTCTCAGGCCCCTTTGATTTCGAAGGATAGGAAGACCCACTTATGTAGTTTGTGCCTGGTGAAGGGGCATAACAGCCGGACGTGTCCTAACAAAAAAACAACATAACCAGTGTACAGGGAAGTTCTCATTCTAGCTTTAGTTTGTCGTTCATTCTAAATCGAGCTTTCGCCTACCGAAACTTCAGTTGTTTATACTGTCGTTACTGATTGAGCTCTTTATTGCGATACGTGAGAATGTAAATGTAGCCTCTCTTTTTTCCTACAGCTTCGCTTAGAATGGAGGCTAAATTATTCTAGTGGTACACTAACTATAGCACTTGGGGTGTCAAAATTGAACATTCATAAATTGTACTTTTGAAGTACATTTCGTCAAATTTTGGGTCGGTATCCTGTCTTTTGTTTTTGTTTTTTCGTGCAGCTTCGGTTATAATGAATGTATGTAGCAGTCGGGAGAGCTCACTTATCACTAACTAGTAAATGCACTTTGCACGTTAGTGTAATAATGTATAATAAAGAATATGATTCAATTATAGTTAAAATATATCTTCTAAATCATGTGGTTAAGGTGTGAGATATTTTTCTTGTTTGGTTGAGTTCGATTCCTCATGTTGACAAATTTAAAAAAAATTCACAAATTTTTCAACAATTTAATTTTTTAAAAATAAAATGGACCGTGATATAATTACGGCTTAAACGACTCAAAAGTGAGCCGTTTTGAAGCATCATTATATAGTGGAAGATGCGCCTTCTCCTATTGAGACTGATGTTGGAGGTTGTCGAGCCTCTTTGATTGCAACCGAGAGCCTCTTTGATTGTAACCGAGCTTGTCGGACTCCACTTCTGACGTCATTTTTTCATACAATTCACAGCCAAAAAAATTCTCATTCAGTTCATTCCAATCTCCTGATTCATAAACAAAGAAAACACTCAACAAAGATCAAACTGATCAGTTAAGGAAACAGTCCACAAAAACAGATCAATACATCAAAAGTAAAAGAATTTGGGGAACTTTAAAAGGAACCTACCTTTATGACGGTCTTTTTAAAAGAATCGAAATGCGGATTCAGTAACGTTGAAAATCCAACGGTCGAATTTTCGAGCATTTAATGATCCCAACGGCTATATTTTAGCCGTTGCATTCCAGACCGATATATCAACGGTACACCAGTTCGTACCGACGGTATACCAGTCGCTGACTGAAAAGTTGCATTTGAGCTCTTTTAAATGCTTTGGTTATAAATAGCATTGAAACCCTTCATTCAAGGTTGACGTCTTGAGCCTAAAATTTATAATCTACCAAAGCATATGCACAAACAACTCTACCAAAGCTTTCACTTGTCTATCCACAAATTGTGTTTGAGTGTTCTTGAGTTGTAAAAGTTAGATCTTCGTCTTGTTGTAAGAAGATCAAAAGCCTTCTTGTGAAGTGTGTTAAAGTTGGAGAGTCTTCGAATAAAAGCTCTCATGAAGTTGGAGAGTCTTCAGATCAAAACTCTTGTATTGAAGTCGGAGAGGCCTTCGGATAAATCTCTCGTGTAAGAAGTTTGTGAGCCTTTGGATAAAAACTCACGTTGTACTATTTGCGATAATAGTGGATTAAAGCCGGAGAGAGTTCCAGGACTGGAGTGTCCTTCGGAAGGATATCAGGATACATCGGGTGTCGGTATTCCTATTTGCTTCTTCTCTTGCACTCTTAATCTTTAAATTGCTTATTAGCCACCATTTAATGCTTGATTAGTGTCAACAGCCTTCAAAGCCCGCAGCGGGACTAATATGCAGGGCTCAACTGCCTCCTAAAGCCCTCAGCGAAACTAGCAATGGGGTTGTTGTCATTCCCCATTACTCGCATGAATCATGACCATAATGGTCCATTACCATAGGTTAATAACAACTCACTAATATGGTCAAAATTTTCAGCCATTTCCTGAGTCAAGGAATCATGCTGAGCAAGATGAGTTATTTCGATACTATTGAGTCGTTCGTACTCTGTATATTGTTGAGTTCACACTTCAGAGCCTCTTTATTTTTGGGACAGAAGACTTTATCATGTTTTACAGTAGCAAATAAACGAGAATGTTCTTTGAGAAATAAAGTTTTTTCGTCCTTTTGTTGTAACTATTGAAGCTCATTCAAGCGCTGCTCAACCTCATTCAATTTTTGCGTCAACAGTTCAGCCAGCTGCTCGCAGCCAAGAAACACCTTAAGCGCATCGATTTGATATTTGACAGACATCCACTTTATAGAAAAAGTTATTCCCTTCTCCAAAACATTATAATTCCTGGTTCAAGAAAGCATAAAAACTTTGGACATTAATTTTCACCATTATATCCATGTAGGCAAAGGTGGATGACGTTAGCGGAGTTTGTACGACCAATACCCCAGATGGTGATGGAGCACTACTCGTCAGTACAGCAGACGAGAATAGGACTACAGATTGTTCCGTTATGAGGGGTGCATGGCTTATAGCCAATTGTGCTTCAACAGTAGTAATTGTTCCCCTTACATCGACTATAGGCATCGGGCCTGTAAACACCTCCTCCTTTTTTTTTTTTTATCTTATTACAAACTTTTAACTTTCATGTATTACCAAATAAGTTAGAAATTAATTTAGGGTTTATATATATGTGTGTGTGTGTGTGTATTCACATGTACCTAATGAATATACAAATACAAGTATTATCGGTATTAAGAGTAATGTGATATTTAGGATATATATAACTTTGGGTATGCTCATATAATTCATAGGAAAGATTTATGAAATGCCCAAAAACTAAAAAAGTTTTATGTAAAATCCACCGCTAAAAAAACTTTCATCGCGTGCCCAGAATTAGAGAAACTTATCCAAAGCGGGTTCCAAATGACCCTTTTGCCCTTCCTTTTAATTTATTGGAAACACCCACAAAACTGCTCTTAAAAAAACGTTTCAATACTCCATCTTCTTCCATACGCTGCTCACTTTCGAATCTAGGTTTTCTGCTCAAAAATCTTCAAAAACTCGTCGAAAAATTTCGGAAAGACCGGGACGAACGACAAAAGTGCTAAAACGGAGGTCCAAACATCATTTTTTTGCGAATCTAAAATTTCGGAAGGCCGTCTAACTGTAAAACGGTTACTTTCAGTCTCCTCGACGATACGCTCATTTTGCGACAAACGGGACCTCGTTTCGACCTCCCAGTCAAAAGTTATGGCCCTCCAAAGTTTCAGCTAACCATAAAATGCAGGAGAATGGCATTCTCCGTGTAAATTAAGACGGAGAATGACCATTCTCCGTCTTAATTAGGACGGAGAATGACATTCTCCGTCTTAATTTACACGGAGAATGGTCATTCCAGTGTTAAAACGCAGGAGAATGACCATTCTCCGTGTTAGAAACACGAAGAATGCCATTCTCCGTGTTAAATGAAACGGAGAATGTCATTCTCCGTGTTAAATAAAACGGAGAATGGCATTCTCCGTCCTAATTAAGACGGAGAATGGCCATTTTCCGTGCTAAATTAAACGGAGAATGACCATTCTCCGTCTTAATTAGGACGGAGAATGACCATTCTCCGTCTTAATTAGGACGAAAAATGCCATTCTCCGTGTAATTTATCACGGAGAATGGTCATTCTAGTGTTAAAACGCAGGAGAATGACCATTCTCCGTGTTAGAAACACGGAGAATGCCATTCTCCGTCTTAATTAGGACGGAGAATGCCATTCTCCGTCTTAAATAAAACGGAGAATGCCATTCTCCGTCCTAATTATGACGGAGAATGACATTCTCGGTCCTAATTAAGACGGAAACGGAGAATGTCATTCTCCGTGTTAATTAGGACGGAGAATGGCATTCTCCGTCTTAAATAAAACGGAGAATGTCATTCTCCGTCCTAATTAAGACGGAGAATGCCATTCTCCGTCCTAATTAAGACGGAGAATGACATTATCGGTCCTAATTAAGACGGAAACGGAGAATGTCATTCTCCGTGTTAATTAGGACGGAGAATGGCATTCTCCGTCTTAAATAAAACGGAGAATGGAATTCTCCGTCCTAATTAAGACGGAGAATGCCATTCTCCGTCCTAATTAAGACGGAGAATGGTCATTTCCAGTGTTAAAACGTGTAATTTAGTTTTTTCAGGAATAAAGAGTTTCGTTCTTCTTTCAAAGCGATGATAATTCTTATGGAAAAGAAGAAGAAAGATCTTCTCTCCACAATTGAAGATCTGAGTTCAAATGTCTCCACGATGAAGATGATGATGATGGTGATGATGATGACGAGCGATGATCTGAGTTCGACTGAAGAAAAACACACCGAACTACGAACGATCTTTACGATCTCTGCTGAATATGAGAGCAATAGAATTCAGATTTCCCGTGAAGAAGAAGACGAAAATCGTAATCCAGATCTGAATTTTTTGAATTCAAATACATATAGATGACCAATTCGCGCGGAGGGGTAGTTTCGGTATTATAAAAATAGCAGTTTCTAGCGGGTGGCATCTAAAAGGGAATGTTGGAATATTTAACGTGAAAATACTTAATTCTGGATATTTCATAAAACTTATCCAGCGGGTGGGCATTTCATAAAAGCCCACCCCGAAATTGGGTTTCTCAGCAATTTCCAGTAATTCATATAGGGTATATGTGTACCTATACATAATTCGAGTATATATTTGTATATGTTAGATTAGGTATATGGATATTTCTGGATAGGTATGTATACAGCCAAACCTTTTTATTTGCAATCATTTAATGTCAACCCACACCCTTTATATTTGCCATCATTTAATGTCAGCCCCCCAATTGTGTGTGTGCGTGTGTTTTCAAAAAAAAAAAAAAAATGTCAGCCCACACCCTGTCAGCCCACAAACTTATAGGTTAGGGCCTGTTTGGTTGGGTCCAACTGAGGTGAAAGTGGGAACTTTTGTGGGGTTTCACCGGATGTGAAGGAAGTTTCATTGTTTGGTTCGGCTGAGTAAATGGACTTAAAGTGGTTGATGGGACTGCTCCGCAGTCCCTGTCTCCTCTGAAAACTCTTGTTTGAGTTCCGCTCCATTTTTGCTTGAAGTCCATGAAAGTGGAGGAGGGAGACTCTTGAGAAACCGGAGAAGTGCTCGCTGGGTGCGCTCTTCCGCCGTCCGTTGCCGTATCTAGTGGTTTTCCTCCCTCTCTAGTGATTTTCCTCCCTAATCTAGTAAATTTTTTTCTGGATCTAGTAATTTTCTGCTCATTTCATCCCAATTTTTTCCGATCTACAATTTTTGGCAAAGATCTTCCATTTCTTGTATATTTTCTTATGGATCTAGTGATTTTCCTCCCCAATATCTGTCGATTTTGTTTTCTCTAGTATAAATCCGTCATTTTTTTATAGATCTGTCAAATTTGTCATTGTTCGACAAAATTTCATATGGCAAATAATTGGATATTGGGGAAAAAATCACTAGATTCTAATATTTGCTTATAGATCTGTCATTTTTTCCCAAAAAATTTGGGAAATAAATCAATTATTTGTAATATTTCATATGGCAAATTTCATATGTGATTTTCCTCCCCAATATCTGTCGATTTCTTTTCCTGTATAAATCTGTCATTTGTTATACATCTGTCGAATTTTTCATTATTCGACAAAATTTCATATGTAAAAAACGGGAAAAAATTGGGGAACATGTCAATTTGCTGGGAAGATGTCAATTTGCTGGGAAGATGTCAATTTGTTATACATGTAATATTTGCTGCGAACATGTCAATTTGCTGGGAAGATGTATCATATTTGCTGGAAACATGTATCATAGTTGCTGGGAACATGGATCATAGTTGCTGGGAACATGAATACTTGCTGGGAACATGTCATATATGTTGTGAACATGTGTTAATTTCTGGGAACATGTATCATATATGCTGGGAACATGTCATCTTGCTGCGAACATATATCATATTTGTTTGGAACATATAATCGATATCAATTTGCTGGGAACATGTCAATTTGCTGGGAAGATGTATCATATTTGTTGGGAAAATGTATCATATTGGCTGGAAAAATTTAATAGATATCAATTTGCTGGGAACATGTATCATATTTGTTTGGAACATGTATCATATTGGCTGGAAAAATTTATTAATAGATATCAATTTGCTGGGAACATGTCAATTTGCTGGGAACATGTTTCATAATTTTTTTGTGGGTAACCTTACCATTCTTCATGAGGGTGATTATATAACTTGCAATGTCCTAACCAAACACACGAAGTCCATCAACGCCACTTTCAAGTGGTCATCCAAACAAACTACATTGCAAGTGCCAACTTGCGGGGGGACAAAAAGTTTGCCAACCAAACACTTTTTGGAAGGTGGAATGTATTGTAACTCAAATGAGTTACAATCCCATGAAACTCCCACTTTCACACTTTCAAGCACCTACATCCAACCAAACAGGCCCTTAGCGCATCCGGGCGGGCTGCCACCCGAACCTGAACCCGACCGGATTCAAAAATTTAAAACCCAACGGCTGGGATCTTCCTCTGGGCATTCGTCTGCGCGCGCGCAGGCTCTGCGACCGCTGCCACTTTGCAGGCGCGGCCAGAGCACGCGTACGGCCCCCCCACCCCTCCCAGCTGGCGGAGAATGCTCTTCTCCCCTCTCCTCTATATATACACCTCTTCCCTAACCCTAAAAACCAGCCGCCACCAACCCATCACCTTTCCCCCTTCGTTCCAGCCGCCCGCGGACGGATCGACGACGAATCCTCGGCGCGTAGGACTGGATCCCCTCCAATCTCTTCATCGACCGTGTCTAGGACACCCCCCTTAGGCTCCCTTCTGTATCGCAACCATGCTCTCTATTATCTTGTACTTCCTAGCTTATTAAAAACCTTCATAGTCTCACTTGGTTATCTACAACCACCAAAGATCAGCAAATAGCTCAGTTGGTTATGGTGAGGGGCTTGTACGGATTGGTTGCAGGTTCCAACCGGCAACCCCTACTTGGGAAGGATGAGGCTGAGTGAAGTTTTTTTGTTTTTGTTTTGTTGTGTGCGACATTACAGCAGTCGGGGTAGTGACAGTTTCTCGCCTTTGAATCTTAATTAGTTTGTTGTTGGTGCCAAATGTAGTCTGTTTGTGAGCCCCCTATTTTATTATTATTATTATTATTTTATTTTTTAATTATATGCTATAAAAATATTCATATACCATTACTAAATGCTAAGTGAGTAAATTTCTCTACAGTATAAATATTTGTGTTGAAGATATATCTAATACCTTCATTATTATTATCATACATTAATTATCCTTATTAATTGGTAAGTAGGTTATTATTTCTTATTAGTTGGTGAATAAGTGATACATAAAACTGATAAAAGTAATTTTAGCATTTACGATTAGGCTAGAATTTATTTTTATTTTATATTATATAAGGCTTAGGGTTTAGTGTATAGAAGTTTTTACTTATTGTTAGAACATAGAGCCCAGCCCAGCCCAGCCAACATTCACCTTATATTATTTTTCGTACTGTAGCAACAGAAGTTGCAGGCACGCCCCTCTTCGACCAGCTGTCTCTCCCCTATCCAAAGAAACCCTAAAATCTCACTTCTCCATTGCTACCAAGCCTAGCCGCCATTAGCAAGCCCTCACCTTCATTTCTCATCCATCTTTGGGGCGTCGTCATTTTGGTTGTGAAATTTTTGAAGGAAAAAATTGCAATAGGAAATAAAATTTTGAACGAAATATTTTGGGAGATAAATCGACACAATTTCTATTTTGATCTTCAGAGAATACAAGAAAATTGTACTGACCACACCACAGACACTACTACATGGAAGAAAAAAAAAGACAGACGCAAAAAAAAAAAAAAAAAAAAAAAGATAGACACCACATACACTACATTGAAGGAAAAAAAAGACAGACTCAAAAAAAAAAAATCAAGGCATGATCCGACTCGGTCGCTTATTCTAATAATACCCTATAGATCATCGTCTGCTTCCTTTTCATTTGTTTTTCTTCTTCATCTTGTCATTTTCCTTTATGAGCTCAGTGTGGATCTGTACTTTCTTTTCTTTGGTTTTGTTGGACACCAGCCAAGCAATGTAAGCCTCGACCGCCATGTTGGCGATGATACCGAAGGCGTCTGGATGATCGGTCTTACTCATTCACTTCCAGAAGCAGTGGAGCCAGCCGGACTCGAAAAGATCCTTCTCCGGGTCACGAGAATAAGCAAGCAAGAAACCTTTCTCAGCCAGGCCAGCCAGGCCTTCCTTCTCAGCAGGGAAAAGGGAGAACAGATTGAAAGTTTTCTCTCCCTTCACCAAGCATTCCATGGAGGGCCCATGGAAACTCACCCCCGTCATCAACCACACATACGAGGCACCCGTTTTGCTCAGAGAGACAAATTGCTTTTTTAGTTTCTCCGCTGATGTCGAATCGGCGGTAGGAGGCGCGTAAGACGACGCCTTTCGCCATCTTTCTAGCATGGAGCTTCCAATCGTTGACGGAAGAATTCGCCAGAGCATATATGAGTGGGTACAGCACTAGCTTTTTCTCCTCCGATGAGCCGAATCGAAGCTGAAGCTGTTGGTCCTCCATCTTGAAGTCGAACAGGGAACGAAGCGGCCTCCTTCTTCCTCGAGATTGTTCCCCGTTCGACTTCAAGATGGAGGACCAACAGCTTCGATTCGGCTCATCGGACGAGAAGAAGCTAGTGCTGCACCCACTCATGTATGCTCTGGCGAATTCTCCGTCAACGATTGGAAGCTCCGTGCTAGAAAGATGGCGAAAGACGTTGTCTTAGGCGCCTCCTACCGCCGATTCGACGTCGGCGGAGAAACTAAAGAAGCAATTTGCCTTGGTGAAGGGAGAGAAAACTTTCAATCTGTCCTTCCTTTTTCCTGCTGAGAAGGAAGGCCTGGCTGAGAAAGGTTTCTTGCTTGCTTATTCTCGTGACCCAGGATCTTTTCGAGTCCGGCTGGCTCCAGAAGTGGATGAGTAAGACCGATCATCCAGACGCCTTCGGTATCATCGCCAACATGGCGGTCGAGCTTACATTGCTTGGCTGGTGTCCAACAAAACCAAAGAAAAGAAAGTGCAGATCCACACTGAGCTCATAAAGGAAAATGACAAGATGAAGAAGAAAAACAAATGAAAAGGAAGCAGACGATGATCTATAGGGCATTATTAGAATAAGCGACCGAGTCGGATCATGCCTTGATATATTTTTTTTTTTGAGTCTGTCTTTTTTTTCCCTTCAATGTAGTGTTTGTGGTGTCTATCTTTATTTTTTTTCTTTTTTTGTTGAGTCTGTCTTTTTTTTTCTTCCATGTAGTAGTGTCTGTGGTGTGGTCAGTGCAATTTTCTTGTATTCTCTGAAGATCAAAATAGAAATTGTGCCGATTTATCTCCCAAAATATTTCGTTCAAAATATTTCGTTCAAAATTTTATTTCCTAGTGCAATTTTTTCCTTCAAAAATTTCACAGTAAAACATAATTTTTTTTTTTCTATTATAAGATGTTTACCATCCATTTTTTTTCCAGAACTTCTATAAATCAAAGTTTCTATCTAATAGGACTTTTTTGTGCACAAAATAATATATAGCCAGCCAATAATAGACTATATTTTTGGGAATAAAAAAAAATTGCCTAACAAAACACTTTGCAAGCTACAATATGGAGCTCTTTTAGAACACTTGATATGTTTCTTTTAGCAATTAAGCTTGCTTGGTTTTTTTGCGTACACAGTAATAACCAAGAAAGTTTGGTTAAGCTGCAACTAACCATACAAAGAATAACAAGAAAGTTTTGTTAACAACGTTGCAATTTTTGACAGCTGGTACCAACAACTAACCTTTACGCGTGTACGGAAGGAAAGAAAGAAACCTGTTAAAATTTATTTGCAGGAATGGACAATAGGTGAGGCTTTTTTTTTGCATGCTTTATTATGGATACGGACAAAGGAGCGCTTCTGTCATCGATCCAAACAGCTCGCATCTCCATAATTTGACCCAATTTAGACTTGCCTCCTAATAGACTATATACCCTTTTGTTTTTGTTTTTTGTTGGATCATTCTACTCTCGTTAGGGTGTAGTGATAATATATTTGTTGAAATCCTATTTGAGGCTATTGTCTTATTTAGATCAAAAGTGATGTGTTGTAGGTGGCACTAACAAATATTACAAATATACTTTTTTTTTTTTCCATAGTAAATGATATGGCAATTGCAGATCCAAGTTTGAAATAATACACAATAAAATAAGAGGATTAATAATGTGATTGATAGGGGTTGTCACAAATTTTGTCAAATTTTTTTCCTTCTAAAAATGTTAGGGGGCATCATAACTATTGTTAAAATTTTGGTATTCCTACGTCGTTCTCAATGGGACTATCCTAATTTTTTAAGCTTTGAAATTCAAATAATTGAGCTCAAAATTTCAGAAATAGTCTCATTTTGGATTATAGATTACTTAAACAATGAGAACCAATAAAAAACAAAATCTAACACCCCCCTCCCCAAATACATTTGGAAAACGACAGAACCTACAAAACATATTTGTGAAGGAGTCTCGGTGTCTATCATATCTGATTAGAGTTGCAAGAGAAAAAATAGGAGGGAAGAACAAAGTGTTGGGAACACGGTGTGACCCGAACCAGAGATGGCCCACGAGGTGCGATATTGAATTTGATCCATATGTTTTAAAAGAGAATTTTCATGTAAGGCCTGGACCAATCCCAATTATCTACACAGGGTCGGTCCTGAGATTTATAAGACCCTGTTCAAAAACGAAAATAATGTCATATTTTACGTAAACAATAATTTTTTTCTATGTCATATATTACTAACGCGAAGTTTAATTTATTTTTTTAAAGACAAATGACGCATATATATAAGTAAAAATTTAATAAGATAACTTCCATATAAGCTTTGGTAGAGAATGTAGCCTCTCTTTTTTCCTACAGCTTCGCTTAGAATGGAGGCTAAATTATTCTAGTGGTACACTAACTATAGCACTTGGGGTGTCAAAGTCGAACATTCATAAATTGTACTTTTGAAGTACATTTCGTCAAATTTTGGGTCGGTATCCTGTCTTTTGTTTTATTTTTTCGTGTAGCTTCGGTTAGAATGAATGTCTGTAGCAGCCGGGAGAGCTCACTTATCACTAATGTGTCTTCTCTTATTGAGACTGATGTTGGAGGTTGTCAAGCCTCTTTGATTGCAACCGAGCTTGTCGGACTCCACTTCTGACGTCATTTTTACGTACAATTCACAGCCACAAAAATTCTCATTCGGTTCATTCCAATCTCCTGATTCATAAACAAAGAAAATACTCAACAAAGATCAAACTGATCAGTTAAGGAATCAGTCCACAAAAACAGATCAATACATCAAAAGTAAAAGAATTTGGGGAAACTTTAAAAGGAGCCTACCTTTATGACAGTCTTTTTAAAAGAATCGAAATACGATTCAGTAACGTTGAAAATCCAACGGTCGAATTTTCGAGCATTTAATAATCCCAACGGCTATATTTTAGCCGTTGCATTCCAGACCGGTATATCAACGGTACACCGGTTCGTACCGATGGTATACCAGTCGCTGACTGAAAAGTTGTATTTGAGCTCTTTTAAATGCTTTGATTATAAATAGCCTTGAAACTCTTCATTCAAGGTTGACGCATTGAGCCTAAAATTTATAATCTACCAAAGTATATACACAAACAACTCTACCAAAGCTTTCACTTGTCTATCCACAAATTGTGTTTGAGTGTTCTTGAGTTGTAAATGTTAGATCTTCATCTTGTTGTAAGAAGAACAAAAGCCTTCTTGTGAAGTGTGTTTAAGTTGGAGAGTCTTCGGATAAAAGCTCTCGTGAAGTTGGAGAGTTTTCGGATCAAAGATGTTGTATTGAAATTGGAGAAGCCTTCGGATAAAAGCTCTTATGTAAGAAGTTTGTGAGCCTTCGGATAAAAAGTCACATTGTACTATTTGCAATAATAGTGGATTAAAATTGGAGATAGTTCTTGGACTGGAGTGCCCCTCAGGAGGATACCAGGATACATTGGGTGTCGATATTCTTATTTGATTCTTCTCTTCCACTCTTAATATTTAAATTATCCATTAGCAATCGTTTAGTGCTTGATTAGTGAGCTTGACCCTATTTACACCCCCGCCCTCTCCCCCTTTAGGGTGCTTACAAGGCTGGGAGTTAGGCTCGACGGCCTTCGAAGCCCACATCGGGACTAATATGCAGGGCTCAACTGCCTCCTAACGCCCTCAGCGAAACTAGCAATGGGGTTGTTTACTCGCAGGAATCATGACCATAATGGTCCATTACCAGAGGTTAATAACAACTCACTAATATGGTCAAAAATTTCAGCCATTTCATGGGTCAAGGAATCTTGCTGAGCAAGATGATTTATTTCGATACTATTGAGTCGTTCGTACTCTGTATATTGCTGAGTTCACGCTTCAGAGTCTCTTTATTTTTGGGACAGAAGACTTTCTCCTGTTTTACAGCAGCTGTAACGCCCCAGAACAAGAATACTGGAGAGCGGGAGCGTACATAGCCAGCTACGTATATTGAAGTGCAACCCACCTCGCTATACGGTCACGGCTATCTAGATACATGAGGGTTTAACTACAAGCCATCAGTCTCTTATGGTCATAAACAAGCCTATTATCTCAATCTCAAGCAAGTAATAACAGTTACAAGATGTCAGAGCACCAAATATACAATAGTAAGGCGTTCCATACATTACATATTCGGATGATCATGAAGCTAGTCGCAAAAAATGTCAAGACTAGCAAGAGTTCTGGTCATACATGATCAACCATAGGATTTGTCAATCATGTTACAGCCCGTAGGCAGACAGTAAATAAAGGTACAATACGAGCTAACACGTGCTCGCCGGCTAAACGCTTCAAAAGAATAATTTTACGATAAAGTGGAAGGACAAAAAGAAACCCACTCGTTGCCAGGGTTACGCCTGGTGGTCACCATTTGGCTGGAAGGTAGGTGGATCCTCTGGAGCTTGTAGAAGCATGGAATTTCACAAACAGAAAGCCCATGTGCCAGACACTACATGCGCCAGAACTCAGACGAAGAACTTCACAGCAAAGTCAATAAGTATAGACATTTGAAGAAGGACTTTTTATTTATATATAAAAGTCTATTACATGTCTAGAAAAGGTTGTACAAAGGAGAATTTCTACAAAGGAAAGATCCTAAGTCTACAGCCAACGGCCACCACGCGCCTCCAGTTAGGCGCAGCAGTCATCATGCGCTGCCAGTCACCATGCGCTGTCATCAGGCGCAGCAGACATCATGCACCTCCAACCAGGCGCATCCCACCATATCTTCAGCAGCTCAGTCATGTGCATCCAGCTCAGTTATGTGCATCCCTTCAGCCAAATTCTTCCAGCCAGGCTCACCTGGCCGAGCAGAGCCCAGTTATGTGCCGCTCTTCCAGCCAGGCTCACCTGATAAGTGCTTCGCCAAGCAAAGCATTTAACCCTCTGGCTGGAACCAAGGAAGAGAAGAGCACCGCAAATGCTGTGGCCAGGGGAGGCTTCGAAAGAGCCTCCAAAGCCGAAGGAAGACCGTGATCGAAACCGCGGCTAAAGCCTAGCACCGCCATTCCGATCTACGGCTCTTCCGGAATAACGGGGACAAGGCCCGAGCATCCCTATCTTTGGATGCAACAGGCACCTTCCGCCTGCCTCGGAAGCCCTCGACTCCGTCTTTTGGATGTAACAGTCACCTTCAAGTGCATCGAAGACAACACAGCGTCTCATCTTCACCCTCGGGAGCACTTCGTCAACAGAATGCACCCGCATGTTCAAGTTCATGTTGGAAGTACGTGAGGGAATGAGAAGCAAATCTTCTCTCCATGCCACTATTTATAGGTCGGGCAGATCAAACCCACGCGCCAAGTGGATGACCCTCCGAATTCCGTGCAATGAATTTACATTAAATGGATGAACCGGACGCCTCGAATTCAGCCAAACGGCTATTTATGGCACTCGAAGAGCGAGACAGCCGCATCATTAAAAGACATGTCCGATGCGCCAGCCAGACAGCGCATCACACGGACGCGCCCTTCGGCATCAGGCGCATCACACAGACGCGCCTTACAATACTCGGCGCATTACAGAAGGTGCGCCCCCACACATCTCCATACCGAGTGGAACGCCAACCGACGCGCCCACTCAGCTGTCCATCGAACGTCACCAACATTAAATGCTGAACTGACAGAGTTGGCAGCACGCCTCCCAAAGTCTGAACAGTTGACAGCTTTATTCAGAAAACGAAGCGTCGGCAACGTCAGCATCATCATGACTTTGTTTCGACGGCTACTGCCACGTGGCCACTCCACCATCAGCATGCGCCTCTACGGCCATGCGTCCAAATCAGCATGCGCCTCTACGGCCATGCGTCCAAAATCAGCATGCGCCTCAAAAGCCATGCGCCTCAGACTGTTCTCTGATCCCGAAAGACAGAAGAAAAGTCGCCTGCATGCGCCTCAAAAGCCATGCGCCCCAAATGGTTTGTAACTCCTAAAGGTTATGAGCCGCAGCCTCCTCCTGCGCCCAATCCAAGGTGCAGCCCACCAGATCACTCCTCTCCACCAAATCCGAGATCTTCGAACCATGAGTCGATGACACGTGTCCTTTGACTCAACTCGTCCAAGATTTCAGCAACAGAAAGATCTTCTCTCTGCTACGTGCCGGCTCACAACAGCAGTATGAAGAGTTCTCCCCCTCGATCAGGGCGCAGCATCCGTGCGCCTCCATCAGCAACCTCCACGTGGCATCCCCACACCGGCGCATCCTGCATGCGCGCATGAGCAGCCAGCCTGCAAAACTATAAATAGAAGGGTCTTCTCCTTCACACACACACAGAGACTCAGAACACACAAGACTCAAAAAGAATCCACAACAGAGAATCACCAGAGAGGCAGTCCTAGACACTCAACGTCTTCCTCCTCTCAGCAAGCTCCAGCACCCAGAGCAATCAACACCTTCAGAGAACCGATAACCGCCGTCAGCCGGTCAACGGAGTCAACGCATTACCACTCGCTCCATTGGCACTAAGGACCCAGCTTAAACAAAAGTGTACTCCTAGGACTACATCTAAGTCCTATATTGTATCACTGTTCTGTTTGTATTAAGATTTCAATCAAAACAATTTTAATGGCAAACAAGCTGGCGACTCTGCTGGGGACTTCTTTCTCCTCTACCGAGAAGGTTGTGTCACAGGCCGACGACGTGAAGGTGGGCTCCTCCCATAAGACGCTGGTAGTGCGCCTCAATCAACAGGCGTACGAGGAGTTCATTTCTGAAGGAAGTGCGAGTCCTTCGAAGCGGCTGTCGAAGCCGAAGAAGACCCGCGCAGTCTGGGTGCGCAAAGTCAACGCCTTGGGCACCACCGTTGAAGGGGATGCGCCCGTCCAGCCTTCCCTTCCTGCTGACGTCCTCAGCAGTCAAGGTGCGCCCGCTGATGCAGCACATCTCTCGGGGAAGCGTGTGGCTGACCACGTTCCCCAGCCATCTTCCTCTCAGGCGAGGAAGATACGTCGACGGAGTAGGGGCGCAGCCAATGCCCCGTGCATTACTTCTGATGCGCCACAAAGAGCCTCTGTCTTTGACAGACTCACTCGCTGTAACGGCGAGGAGAATTTGGATGCTGAGTACTATGCGCCCCAGCGGACTGGTACGAAGAAATCCAAGGCGGCACGGGCCATGCGCCACAAACGTGCTATACCAGCAGCCGGCTAGAGGCACGCGCTTACAATCACACGCGCTGCCGATGGCAAGCTGTACAAGGTTGACTCAAGTGCTTCTGCACCAACAACGAGTCGACCTTCAAAGTCCTCATCTCGCTTGGGCGCATTCACTGCGTGCACAACCAAGCCGAGAGAGGCAAACTCAGTGGTCTTGAACTCCCGCGCCTCCTCTGGTTGTGCGTTTGAGGTCCGTTCAAGTCACTTCAAATGCTGTGGTTCCCCCACTACTGATCGTGATGCCTGCTTGGTATTAGATCAGGGGGCGCAGCACTCACCCGACCACCCGGGCGCTTGGCCCTGCCATGCGCCTGAGAGGGGTGTGAGGGTAGCACTCTCCTCTAACGACCTGCGTAACGTGATCACTCACAAGCGCCGGTCAGGAGAGTTGATCAACAAGCACGATGCGCCTCTCACGGGGCACACTTGTGCAGTGGTCACCATCAACTGCTGTTGCAAGACGACAGTACCGCCAAAGCAGTCGGTCTTCCAACGGCTACAATCATTGACACCCCTCCGATATCGCCTTGGGACGAAGGTGTCAGCAGAAGAGGAGCTAAAGGTTGCTTCATGCAACGTGATCTCTAACTCCTCATCTGTCCGAAAGACGACTGCCAATTTCTCGTCTTCATCCAAAAGCCAGTCGAGGAAAACCAAGGCAGCTGTCTCGACCTCTGGAGTGTTCGAAGGCACTCGGTCGAGGAAGAAGTTCTTGGAGGAAGCTGGGGGTAGCCAGACCCTTGTCGAGCCTCCTTCCGAAGACGAAGATGTCCAAAGCACAGCTGCGACGGATCTTCATCAAGGCGAAGATGGCCTCCCTGAAGCCCCTCAAAATGACGATGTCCTCCAGGACACCGCCGGGGGTAGTGCTGGAAACGAAGAGGCCCTTCAAGACAGAGCTGAGGGCAGTCAGGCCCTTGCAGATGCGCCTGTCGAAGACGAACTCCAGAATGTGGCTGGGGGTAGCCAAACACCAGGAGAAGTGACTCCCCCACATGAGAGCGAGGCTGAGAGCGAAGCCTCAACTAATCCATCCACTTCCGACCGTGTCATGACAGTATATATGACCGGGGGTGATCTTGAGACTGATGCGCCGCCACAGGACATTGTCCAGCACATAGACTCGTTAGAGGGAGGACTCAAAACCCTCTCTGCCTCAATGCAAGTACTGACTCAAGCAGTGTTTGAGATGCGGTCGGCCTTGATCAGGACACCTTCAAATGGTCCCGACCCAGGAGCCAATGGAGAGTCGAGTGTGCCCCTCCAATGGACACCCTCAGACACAGAAGCACCCCGGACGTCGGAGCCCTCAAACGCTCTACTCCAGGTGGTACCTCCTTCCCCGACTTCTAGCTCCACGGAGGACGTGGTCGAAATGATCAAAGATCTGCGGGAGCACTTCGAGTCCAAGAACAGGCAGGAGGAGCGCCAGAAGATGGGCATTCTCCAGCCTTATCCCCTTGAGTGGAACAAGGTAGTTTATCCCCCAAAGTATAAACCACAAACACTCACGCCGTATGACGGGAAGGACTCTCCACGACGGTACCTGACGTACTTCCAGTCGCAGACAGGGCATCTTCCGAAGGAGGACGCCCTCCTCACCAGCATCTTTGTTGGGGCCCTGAAAGGGGTGGCGTATGACTGGTACTGCAGCCTCCCCGATAATTCCATATCGTCCTTTGACGACCTGACACGCCTCTTCCTCGACCGCTTCTACGACGGTGGAAAGGACATGACGATGGCGTCTCTCATTGAGATACGCCAGAAGGACAAGGAAACGGTTCGGGCATTCATCGAACGCTTCCGTCAGGCCTGCTTCAGGCTACCTCCAGGCATGCCAGAACATGCGCTCCTCTCCGCTTGCAGTATGAACATGCTGCCCGCAGTAAAGCTTTAGCTAAACTCTACTCCCCCTCTCGACTGGAGCTCCCTAATCATCGAAGCTGAAGCTGCAGAGAAGAAGGCGGCCAATGCACGTCTTTTGGGTGTTAGCTTCCCCGCCTTTGACGATAAGGGGAAAAAGTCCGCAATCAACAACTCCGGACGAGAAACAAAGGGGAAACAGGCATTGACTGTTAATGCCTCGAAGGGCGCATCTGCGCCTACTCAAAAGCCTCTACTGGCACCGAGACCCAAGGAGGTTTATTCATTAATGATGACGACACCCTGCAACTCTTTGAGATACTGAAGCAGGGCGACAAGATCAAGCTTTCGGACCCGAAGCGGCCCGATGAAGTCAGGAAAGTGGACAACCCGAGGTACTGTCACTACCATCAGTTTGTCGGACACCCGACTAAGGACTGCTACGTCCTCAAAAATTACATCCAGCGCATGATCAATGCGGATGTAATCTCCGTCGACTATGAAGAGAAGACGGTGTCAGCGAATGTGGTGTCACTTCAGTTCGGCACCTTGCCGCCGACTACCACACAAGATGGCGTCGTCCCCATCCCTAAGGCGACAATGGAGGTGGTGAACTTGCCACCCACCCGTGACAATGTGAGTGGACTTGTCCCACTCACCACATCTCGAGGAGAGGTCCTCTGGGTTCACCCTGACCTCGTCTCCGAGGTAACTCAACCGGAGGTACGCCCTACCTCCAAAGCAAAAGGCAGGAAGATCAAGTCTTGCCGCACGGTCTCTTCTTCAACGGAAGAGGCGCTTCCTGTGCAGACGCGTGCACAACAGAACTCCCAGCCCGGTGAAGCTGCCGCCGAAGTGGTGCCTCCTGGCACCATCCCTGAGGAGGGTCCATCCAAGCCCTCAGCAGCCAATAAACAAAAGCAAGTGGAGGCCCGTTTCGACAGACCTCTGCGGAAAGAAAATGCTTCGGGGCTAGCCAAGTCCCACAATTTTGACATTCTGGCGCAACTAGCCAGTACTCCTGCACGCTTGTCTTTGTTCGAGCTCCTGCGTCTCTCCAAGGACTCCCGAGAAGCTCTCTGCGAAGCTCTGAAGGATGCCGAATCCTTTCTCAGTCAAGTCAAGCAGCCTGAAGACCTCCCAACTACTTGTGCACACTGTCATTGTGCGGATGAAGTTATCCCAAACATAACCTTCACCCAACAAGACATGCTGCTCAAGCATCACCGACATAACCGACCGTTGTATTACACAGGGTACATCGGTTCGGTAAAGGTGAGCAGGATTCAGATCGATCCGGGGTCTTCCCTAAGCATCATTCCAAAGGCGCTGCTTTCAAAGCTGGGGATCCCAATGTACCGGCTGGCGCCCTCCAATACGACCATCAGTGGCTTCAACGCTAGCAAAAGCGAGCCACTGGGCAAGATCCGGCTGAAATGTCACATCGACAGCCTCAAAACTGAGGTGACTTGTTTTGTGGTGGATGCCGAGGTTAACTACAACATCTTACTCGGACGACCATGGTTACATGAGTACATGGTGGTGCCCTCCACGCTCCACCAATGCATGAAATATGTATCCACCAATGGCGTCATCCGGACGGAGTTTGCAGATATCGATCCCTTCAAAGGGATTGAGGCCTACTTTACCGATTCTGACTTGTACAAGCCCATTGACGAGGAGGAAGCCAATGACGCTGATGATGAGGCAGAGACGACAACAGAGCCGGACATGGAGCCTGAGACGACTCCCGACGCCCCCTTGAAAATCCGTCTGAAGGGGAAACCGCCCCAGAAGGCGCCTCCAATGAGTATCAAGCTATCAGGAAAAGCGCCGGCTCGCGAAGCTCCCCTGAAGATACGCCTCAAGGGAAAGCCACCTCAAACAGCGGCTCCCCTGGTGGTAAAATTACAAGGGAAGGCGCCACTCATCGGAGGCGCAACCGAGGCACCTCTCAAGGTACGTCTTAAAGGCAAGCCGCCGCAGTCATCCAAGATGCCGGAGAGGGCTCACATAACCCTCTTAGATCCTAAAGTCAGAGCGGTGGAGGACTCTCCTGATCCGGTCCCAGTGCTTACAGATGAGGAGCTTGGCGAATACATCTCCGCTGATGTAGACGCACCCTCCTTCGACAATGTAATCCCACGGGATAAAATCTCGTACTTTATCAATAATAGAGTGTCTTTCAATTATTCTTATCTTCCATACTGGAATGCCATGTATACATTAGACAATGCTCTACGGTCGTTGCAAACACAAGTAACGACCGTCTACCATAATCAAATAGTCCCGTCTCAAGGAGTCTTCATAGTCCCTCCACGGAGCCGAGACCAAGGCACCATCATCTCGGGCAAAATCGAGCGTCGTCGGGACCTCCCGTCAATCGAGCCCGAACCTGATACCGGCAGAGTACAAGTCTATCGGTACACAGATGCGGCTAAGCACATCATCCAAAAGATGGGCTACGACCTGAAAAGCAACAAAGGCTTAAACTACGGCAAGGGTCGGCATCTCCCTGTCCGGCTTTCGATGCCCAATGGAAAGCCACAGGATTACTATAATCGGACTCGACGGGGTTTAGGCTATGTCACGCCGCCATCAACTCCAGAGAGTTCAGACGCAGAAGACATAGAACATTTCCACTTGTCTGAAGCATCGACGTGGGATTCCGATACCAGTATCGGATCAGTCTTCAGGAAAGTGCTGTCAGCTAACATGACATCGGCGCAACCTCAGAAAGATGAAGGCGAAAACCAACCGCCGGAACCCTTCGAAGAGGAACCCTGGGCTCAGCACCTAGGAGAACAATGGGAGTCTCGTTTTGAGTTACGAGAACCTCCCACTGAAGACGAAGTCGAGCAGATCGACCTCGGGGATGGGTCTTCTTCTAAACCCATCTTCATCAGCAAAAGCTTGGAAGAAGAAGACCGAGAATCTTTAGTCCAACTGGCTAAAGAGTATATTGACGTCTTCGCTTGGAGCTACGAAGACATGCCGGGTCTCGATCCACAGATCACAATGCATAGGTTGAACATCTTACCAGATGTCAAACCTATCAAACAACAACAGCGACGCTTCCGCCCGGACATCATGAACGCCATCGATCAGGAGGTGGACAAGCTCTTGACCAGTGGCTTCATCCGTGAGGAACAACACCCGGACTGGGTAGCCAACGTCGTCCCTGTCACCAAGAAGAACGGGAAGATACGAGTCTGTATCGACTTCAGGGATCTCAACTCTGCTTGCCCGAAGGATGAATTCCCGCTCCCAATCACCGATGTAATGATCGACAACACATGTGGCTTTGAACGCATGTCCTTCATGGACGGGTATTCAGGCTACAATCAAATCAAGATGTTCCCCGATGACACAAAACATACGTCATTCAGGACTCCGAAAGGTGTTTTCTGCTACACAGTAATGCCCTTCGGCTTGAAGAATGCCGGTGCAACATACCAATGAGCGATGAGTACCATCTTCAGTCAACATCTTCGCAAGACAGTTGAGTGCTATGTTGACGACATCGCAGTCAAGAGCCGCCTCAAAAGAGATCACCTACAGGACCTGAAGACGGTCTTCGATCTCATGCGGACACATCAACTCAAAATGAACCCCGCTAAATCCTTCCTGGGGGTTTCTAGCGGCAAATTCTTGGGCTTTGTCATCACGGCAAAAGGCATTCATGTCGATCCCGAGAAGACTAAAGCCATCCTCAACATGGACCCTCCGAAGAACCTTCGAGAACTTCGGGGCTTACAGGGACGTCTGGCATACATCCGGAGGTTCATAGCAAACCTCTCCGGTAAATGTCAACCCTTTACTCAGCTCATGAAGAAGGGAGTCTCTTACGTCTGGACAGAGGAGTGCCAAAAGGCTTTCGACGACATCAAGGCTTACTTGACAAGCCTGCCAGTCCTAGTGGCACCTGTCGTCGGCAAACCCTTCCTCCTCTACGTCCGTGCCATGGATCATTCCCTCGGCGCTTTACTCGCTCAAAACAGCGATGCAGGCTACGAGCAAGCAATCTACTACCTCAGTCGAACACTCATCGGGGCCGAACACCGGTACAACCCCGTTAAAAAGGAATGCTTGGCTTTGGTGTTTGCCATTCAGAAGACTCGTCATTATGTCTCGGGCCAGACAATTCACGTCATCTCCCGAGTCAATCCACTCAGAGTTCTCATGACGAAGCCAGGGTCATTAAACTCCCGGCTGGCTACATGGGCGATCCTACTAACGCCATACAACATGGTGTTTGTCCCGCAGAAGGTGGTCAAGGGTCAGGCCCTGGCTGACTTTTTAGCTGCACACCCCATTCCAGAGTCTTCAAAACTCTATGAAGATATCCCGGATGAAGTCCAAGAATCAAACGTCACTGAAGGAAGCCCCGTTTGGCGGATGTTCTTCGATGGCGCTTCAAGAACGGGCCCCAACGGCCAAATCATCGCAGGAGTGGGGGTAGTCTTGGTCTCCCCCGATCAGCTGGTCATCCAGCGCGTATACTCTCTTTCGAAGCCGAGCTCCAACAATGTTGCTGAGTACAACGCACTCGTCATGGGACTCCAGCTAGCACAACAGCTGGGGGTGGATCATCTGGAAGCCTACGGCGACTCGAAACTCGTCGTAAACCAGATTCGGGGGCAATACGAGGTTCGCCATGAAGATTTGATCCCTTACCATGAAGTTGCATTGAACATCATTTCAACCTTCACTGGGTTCTTCATCGAACATGTACCCCGTCTACAAAACTTAGAGGCTGACGCTCTGGCTGGCCTCGCAGCCTCATTGGCCGCGCCCCTTGGGACTCAACACTATGTCACGGTAACTGGCCGAGACTTGATTTATCCCAAAAACAACCTATGTTTGTAAATGGCTCACGCCGTGCCGACAAACACCGATGTTAATGTCCGAGACTGGAGATTTCCGTTCATCGACTTCGCCGTCTACGGAATCCTTCCGGAAGATCCGAAGGAAGCCGTCTCAGTCAGGAGACGCTCTCTTCGATTCTACTACGATACAGCCACTAAAACGCTGTACCGATGCTCCTTCGATGGGCTCCTCCTTCGATGCCTGTCTAACAAAGAAGCAACCGAGGCTCTTCAAGAAGCTCACGACGGAACTTGTGGAGCTCATCAACCCGGTCCTAAGTTGCAAGATCGACTGCGACGTATGGGCTACTACTGGCCAACCATGGCCGCCGACGCAGTGGAATATGCTAAGAAGTGCCATGCATGCCAACTTCATGCAGACTTCATACATACACCGTCTGAACCTCTATATCCTACAGTCGCCTCCTGGCCATTCGAAGCCTGGGGCATGGACATTGTAGGACCAATCACCCCTCCTTCATCAAGAGGACATCGTTTCATCCTGGCCATCACCGATTACTTCTCCAAATGGGCGGAAGCAGTCCCACTAGCGGAAGTAAAAAGCTCCATGGTGGTCAGCTTTATCAAACACCATGTCATTTACCGTTTCGGAATACCCAGGCGAATCATTCATGACAATGGTCCCCAATTCATCAGCCACATTTTCAGCAGGTTCTGTGACAAGAATCACATTCAAAACGTGGCCTCAACCGCCTACAATCCGGCAGCAAACGGATTAGCTGAGGCATTCAACAAGACTATCGTTAGGCTGCTCAAAAAGGTCGTGTCATCCAACAAACACGACTGGGACAAAAAGCTTGGCGAATGCCTTTGGGCCTACCGCACAACGGTACGGACCCCAACAGGCAACACTCCATTCTCCCTGGTCTACGGGAGCGAAGCAGTACTGCCTCTCGAGATACAGATACCTTCGCTCCGCGTGGCAATCACAAACAATCTCACAGAAGAAGACAATCAACGTCGTCGTCTGCGGGAACTGGAGGCACTTGACGAAAAGCGTCTCCTAGCTCAACAACGCATCGAACTTTACCAAGCCCGTATATCACAGGCTTTCAACAAGAAGGTCAAGCAAAAAACTTTCCAAGTTGGCGACCTGGTTTTAGTAGTCAGAAGGCCAATGGTGTTAACTCACAAGACACCAGGGAAGTTCGAGCCCAAATGGGAAGGACCCTTCATCATTGAGACGGTATACTCAAACGGTGCTTACCGTCTCGCCAAACCCAATGGGGACTTGTTCATGATGCCCATCAACGACAAGTTCCTAAAGAAGTACTATTCTTGACATTCTCCAAGACATGTATTTCTCCAAACAACCTCTTTTCACAAAAATCAAACGCTTCCGGAACCCAGCTGTTCCGTGGCATCCTTCCGTAGAAAGATAACCACGTCCACATTACCTCTGAGTTGTCTCTCTACATCCTACAAAGCGGAACCTTACATTTCGTGAGCTTACGCTATCCTTCATGTTTACCACGTCCACATTACCTCTGAGTAAACATCCCGTACAAACAACTCCTGTGTTGTCGTACATTGATCGCAGAACTTCCATGTCCACATTACCTCTGAGTTGTTCAGCGTATCCCCCAGGATCATTCCTACCATATCCATAAATACCTCTGAGTAGGAAGATTCTATCATTTGAACCTAATGATTGCCATGTCCACATTACCTCTGAGCAAACATGTTGGTTCCTTCAAACTTATTATCTGTACCTAAAAAACCAAGGTGCGCAAAAGATAATAGGTCCACATAAATCATCAAGTTCATGAGATCAAAAATGAACACATCACAAAAAAAAAGAGATAGTGTATTTCTTTATTTTTCAAAGAAGGGAGTACAGAAATACGCTATTTCCCCAGCAAGAGTTGCAAAAACACATAAAAAGAAGAGAAGCTACAGTCCCCGATCCTCTCCAGGGTGGGATGAAAGCTCTCTGACTCGACGTCTCAGGTCGGCAGTGCGAGTTTCCACAGTCGCCTGGACTCGCAGCTCGGCTTCTTGACGCATTAATCCGACAGCCTCAGCAGAAGTTTTACTCTCATACTTCTCATCAAGCTGTCGTCGCTGCTGAGCCAAAGCAAGGGTCCGCTGAGTAAGAGTCGCTTCCTCCTGCTTGAATGTCACGTGTTCAGCCAGGACACGATCAGCTTCTAGTTGAAGTTGGGCCCGCTGGTCTTCAAGACGGCGCATCTGAGCATCAACCTCTGCGATGTTAGCGTCCACCGCAGCCCGCTTCTCCGTCGTCTTCTCCATAGATTGAGACAACTGCTCCGCCGCAGCCTCAGTCCCAGCCACTTCACGCTCCCAACTGCTCACATCGGCCCGATGGGAAGCCTCGATTTCAGCAATCAACTTCCCTATCTCTGCATCTATCAAGACAGAGAGGTCATTTCGTTGGATGCGCTGCAGTTCCGCGAGCCGCTCGTCCAGCTCAATCACCAAAACCTCCAGAATTTCGGCCATATGGTCATGGCCTTGGTGAATGCGGATCAGCTCGATACAAGGCATTGCCAAAGCTTTTGCTGTCGCAAAGCTCCCCTTGCCATCCATCACTACAGATACTCCTTTCTCCAGCATTTTGTACACTCCCTCGACGAGGAACTTCACATACTCGTCGGCATCCGCCAGCACCTGCGGCGTCATAGCAGGAGTTGGGGGAGCTACTACAGTTTGTGGACCGGAAGAAGATCCGCCAACCTCGATCTGAGAGGTTTGAACCTCGGCAGCAATAGGCTCTTCATCAACAGGGGCCAGACTGCTAGCCCGAGGAGCCGAAGGAACAGAAGGAGCCGGCACATACGTCGTGATAGTACCCCAAGTGGAAGGAGCAACAGAGGGTTCCACACCCTTACCCTTCTAAAGCCCGGAGACATCACCGACGTCAACGGCCACCTCTTCTACCCCCGACGTTCTATCAGCATCAGCTACCTCCCCCGACAAAACGAGGAGATCAACATTTATCTCCTGGCCAGCCCCAAGAGACAAGACCGGCAGAAGGGTCTCATTCTTCTCAAGTCCCTCTACAGGGACAGAATCTGTCGCTACCGCCTGATCGGTAGCCATCTCTATGTCCATGGTTGAAGCCAAGGAAGAATTTGGCAATGATTCAGCCGACTTCCCTTCATCATGACCAGGAGGGGAATCAACCCTCTCCTCTATCCTCACTGCTTCGGATGCCCCCGCAACGGACCCTTGCAACGCTGGAGGGACGTCACCAGAAGGCGACGAACTCCAATCCACTTCATCATCAGGATACCTCGAGTCTGTAGGACCCTCAGCGTCCAAGGCCTCCACGACAGATGGTACTATCCCAGAAGTTGTTGCGACTTCAAAGTCAGGAGATACTAAAACCTCCGCGGGAACATCTTCGGGACCCTCCTCCACAGGAGACATCATCATTGGTGGAATGCGCTCCTCAGAAGAGCCTGCCACCTCCTTCGGCTTACTGGTGCCCGATTTCGAAGCACGAGACTTCTTCTTCAATCCCTACAAAGAAGAAGAACATAAGTCGCTACAATGACATAAAAAACTGGAATTATGAAGCACTCCTTACCTCAGCGGGAGCTGAGCCCGTTGGCGTCACAAGTGGCGCTTCCGTAATCTTCGGGGTCGACGTCCTTCTCGACCTTTTCGGTACAGAAGAACCAGCTTCTAGGTCAGCCCGCCTTTTCCCGACAGACGAGTCTCTCACTGGTGCCACAGCAGCAGCCCGATACCCCGCCAATTCTGGTGGACGATATGACCGAGCTGCCACCAACATATTCGTTGTTGCCTCCAACTGGGTTCCAATGATGAAACTAGTCTCCCTGTCATAACCAGGAGACATAGTATTCATAGTGCAATACAGCTTGGCGGCCGGATATAAGATCGACGGCCGAGGATTGCGAACTGGTGTGGTAAACTTAACGCTAGTGCATCCAGCGTTATAATACTGCCAGCCCCGGGCTCCATCCAGCAAACTCCCGATGAAGCCTAGACTGCTACTGGGATTCCGCAGCATTAGCTGAGTGTAGCCAAATTGACGAGCAAATCGGCTTGGCAAGTACGGTTCCAGATAACATCTGTTCTGATTACGGAAGACCAGGTGCGAAGGCCGGATACTCTGCAACCAATAAAAACTCCATTTCGGCAAAGTAACCGCATCCTCGCCAGAATCAACCAAATCCTGGTCGGCCTCAAAATTCTTGAAGATCGGGCCAACCTTCACGATTTCCTACCCCTGAAGGAAGGACAAAACCCTCCTACAAACGGGGACGCCAGTGTAAGACCACTTCCTCTTGTAGAAGCGGCGAATGAAGGCATCTCCTTCAACATGGTCCTCCTCAGGGCCAGGACTCATCACATTCGGATGATGTAAGATCAGCCACCCCATAAGATAATGGAAAGGCAGCTCGGCCCGGGGAAAGTTGTCATTATTACCTTTCTCGTGGATCACATCATCAGCAAAAGACCTCAAACCGCGCAACAGGTTGCACACCATCGCGGGGAGGAGAGCTAAAGGTCGTCCAAAGGCCAACTTCACTGCAGGCAAAATGAGATTCCGATGTACCCTCTCAACGGCACCGGATCCCCCTGCAAATATGCAATCCCGGAGCCATATCATCAAGTAGGCCGTCAACACTGCCTTAGACGACATCCGGTGCGCGCAGTGCCAGAAACAGCTGTACGTATCCTTGCCGCTCTCATTGGAATGTGGGGCCCTCTCGTCCAGCCGGGTTATTTCAGAACTCACTTCCGCGGGGTTCAAGCCTTGTGGAGTCGCAAACCGGATCCTCGAAGGATCCGCCAAATCCTGCCTGAAGACATAGTCCCTCCAAGCAGTCACGTGAGGCTGGGTCTTACCCTTGTCCCTCCGGTGCATCAGATAATGATGGCTCGTCACCTCCTTGAAAACGGCCATCATCTCCGGGTCCTTATCCTCCAAGACCTGGATCTCTTCATTTGATGGAAAATATTCCTCGTACGGTTCCGAGCCCCAAGGAAGCTTGGACACTTCGTACATCTCATGAAGGGCCAATCCCAACTCCCCCACTGGAGTAAAGAAGCTGCCAGTCTGGGCGTTGAAAAGCTCCAAGAGCGCAAGGAACATCGGCTTATTGAGGTCCACGCCTGCCTGCGTGGCCCGAATGGCGGCAGTCAGCCCTATCTCTTTAAGCTCAACTTTGAACCTAGAAAGCACCCAGGAGGTCAACTCGTCCCACTTTGGGATGTAGTGACACCAACCTTCGACTCTAAAACCAGCTGTCGGATACGTGACCTTCGATGTCAGCATCCGATTTGCAAAAGTCGGGGCACTGAAGGGAAACGTGTCATTTGGGACTTCAAGATGCTCCCGGGACGCAAAGCTCGGTAACTGAACGAAGAACCGGTTCGTGAGGCGGTCAAGGTATCTCGCTGGTTCGAGGTGGTGTCAATCGAAAGGGAACCCCCCAAGGCACCTCCTTGAGAAGGAGTAAGTTCCCAACCCATCCTTCTCTTCGAAGCTAGACGATAAAAGGCTGTCAGTGGCAACTGGCGGTCAATCTGCCGCATGTATAACATCATGCCCTTAGCAGCAAAGAACCAGTCTTCTCTGATCTTCAATATCTTCGCTTCGGAAGAGACTAATCGGTCGCCAAACAGAAAGGCAGGCTTTAAGAAAGTCACACCTTCAGAATCAGCAGACTTCAGTTTACCGCTCTCCATCCTCTGGAGGAAAAGCGGCAACTGGACCTGGATTTGTAGCATCCTCTCACGAGGTTGGTCCTGAAGGATAGCATCCTTTGCAGGGTTGATCACCGTCTCATCAAAATCAACTCCCATCTGACAAAGAGAAGCGTCCAGGAGGACCTCATTCAACAAAGGGATCGTCATCGACACTGGCACGACAAAAGTGGAAGTCAGGCAAAAAGACAAAATATGTCAAGCAGACTGGCACATTGCCAGGGTATGAACCCATGCGCATCTGCTTCGGCGCATCATCAGGGCATAGGCCCATGCGCGTCAGCATGTCTCGGCGCATCATCAGGGCGTAAGCCCATGCGCGTTGGCATTGGAGCTTCGGCGTATTATCAGAGCGTGAGCCCATACGCGTCAGCAAAGGCTTCGGCACATCTTCAGGGAATAAAACCCATGCACGTCAGCCATTAAAACCTCGGTGCATGATAAAGGTATAAACCTATGCACGTCGGCAGGATAGAACCTCGGCGTATCATTAAAGACCGAAGTCTATACGCGTCGGCAGTTAGGGCACAGAGCCCAAAGCAGAGACGAAACCTACCTGTCACCTCAGGACGAACGTCGGCAAGAGGCGCAAGAGTGATAGGTACATCCTCATCGACGGACTCCTTCGCTTTCTCCTTCCCCTTGTCGACAGCACCGCGAGGAGTCTTGGGAGCCATTCTCTCGAGGAAGGAGAAGTTAGGGTTTTTGAAGAAGAAACTCTAAAGAAGCAGAGGCATAGAGAAGAAGAACCCTTTCTCTCTCAAACTCTTACCTATTTATAGGGCTTGGTCGCACGCGTGAACAGATGACGTATGATCTCAGCCGTCGCCTCGGGTTCTGTGCAAGGATAGCAGCAAATAAAACCAAAAGATCATCATTAATCTTTTCGGTTACCGAGGCACCATCATCATTAACTGAGAAGAGCATGCGCCCGAACAGGCATGCGCCCAAAAATTATGCGCCCTGACCTCCATGCTTCTTATTCAAAGTATTCCAAAACTTATTCAAAAGTTTTAAAAACTTTGAAGGGGGTCTTGTAGAAGCATGGAATTTCACAAACAGAAAGCCTATGCGCCAGACACTACATGCGCCAGAACTCAGACGAAGAACTTCACAGCAAAGTCAATAAGTATAGACATTTGAAGAAGGACTTTTTATTTATATATAAAAGTCTATTACATGTCTAGAAAAGGTTGTACAAAGGAGAATTTCTACAAAGGAAAGATCCTAAGTCTACAGCCAACGGCCACCACGCGCCTCCAGTTAGGCGCAGCAGTCATCATGCGCTGCCAGTCACCATGCGCTGCCAGTCACCATGCGCTGTCATCAGGCGCAGCAGACATCATGCGCCTCCAACCAGGCGCATCCCACCATATCTTCAGTAGCTCAGTCATGTGCATCCAGCTCAGTTATGTGCATCCCTTCAGCCAAATTCTTCCAGCCAGGCTCACCTGGCCGAGCAGAGCCCAGTTATGTGCCGCTCTTCCAGCCAGGCTCACCTGATAAGTGCTTCGCCAAGCAAAGCATTTAACCCTCTGGCTGGAACCAAAGAAGAGAAGAGCACCGCAAATGCTGTGGCCAGGGGAGGCTTCGAAAGAGCCTCCAAAGCCGAAGGAAGACCGTGATCGAAATCGCGGCTAAAGCCTAGCACCGCCATTTCGATCTACGGCTCTTCCGGAATAACGGGGACAAGGCCCGAGCATCCCTATCTTTGGATGCAACATGCACCTTCCGCCTGCCTCGGAAGCCCTCGACTCCGTCTTTTGGATGTAACAGTCACCTTCAAGTGCATCGAAGACAACACAGCGTCTCATCTTCACCCTCGGGAGCACTTCGTCAACAGAATGCACCCGCATGTTCAAGTTCATGTTGGAAGTACGTGAGGGAATGAGAAGCAAATCTTCTCTCCATGCCACTATTTATAGGCCGGGCAGATCAAACGCACGCGCCAAGTGGATGACCCTCCGAATTCCGTGCAATAAATTTACATTAAATGGATGAACCGGACGCCTCGAATTCAGCCAAACGGCTATTTATGGCACTCGAAGAGCGAGACAGTCGCATCATTAAAAGACATGTCCGATGCGCCAGCCAGACAGTGCATCACACGGACGCGCCCTTCGGCATCAGGCGCATCACACAGACGTGCCTTACAATACTCGGCACATTACAGAAGGTGTGCCCCCACACATCTCCATACCGAGTGGAACGCCAACCGACGCGCCCACTCAGCTGTCCATCGAACGTCACCAACATTAAATGCTGAACTGACAGAGTTGGCAGCACGCCTCCCAAAGTCTGAACAGTTGACAGCTTTATTCAGAAAACGAAGCGTCGGCAACGTCAGCATCATCATGACTTTGTTTCGACGGCTACTGCCACGTGGCCACTCCACCATCAGCATGCGCCTCTACGGCCATGCGTCCAAATCAGCATGCGCCTCTACGGCCATGCGTCCAAAATCAGCATGCGCCTCAAAAGCCATGCGCCTCAGACTGTTCTCTGATCCCAAAAGACAGAAGGAAAATCTCCTGCATGTGCCTCAAAAGCCATGCGCCCTAAATGGTTTGTAACTCCTAAAGGTTATGAGCCGCAGCCTCCTCCTGCGCCCAATCCAAGGCGCAGCCCACCAGATCACTCCTCTCCACCAAATCCGAGATCTTCGAACCATGAGTCGATGACACGTGTCCTTTGACTCAACTCGTCCAAGATTTCAGCAACAGAAAGATCTTCTCTCTGCTACGTGCCGGCTCACAACAGCAGTATGAAGAGTTCTCCCCCTCGATCAGGGTGCAGCATCCGTGCGCCTCCATCAGCAACCTCCACGTGGCATCCCCACACCGGCGCATCCTGCATGCGCGTATGAGCAGCCAGCCTGCAAAACTATAAATAGAAGGGTCATCTCCTTCACACACACAGAGACTCAGAACACACAAGACTCAAAAAGAATCCACAACAGAGAATCACCAGAGAGGCAGTCCTAGACACTCAACGTCTTCCTCCTCTCAGCAAGCTCCAGCACCCAGAGCAATCAACACCTTCAGAGAACCGATAACCGCCGTCAGCCGGTCAACGGAGTCAACGCATTACCACTCGCTCCATTGGCACTAAGGACCCAGCTTAAACAAAAGTGTACTCCTAGGACTACATCTAAGTCCTATATTGTATCACTGTTCTGTTTGTATTAAGATTTCAATCAAAACAATTTTAATGGCAAACAGAGCTGCTCCGATATCTGGCCACACAAAACCAGCTGGGTCAGACCCCAGAAAGAGCAAGTGCCACAAATGAGGCTTCACTTAGGAACTAAAACCAGCATATCACAAATGAATATTAAAGATGATTATAAATGAAACAGATAATAATAAAGATAACAACAGTAAATTGAGTACGAGGAAACCATTCAAGTAGCCAGGTCACAACCCTTAAACCAAATAAGGACCGGGGTTGTAACCCTTCACCTGAATAGAAATCCGTCTCAACTACTTGTTGGTAAGCAAGAACATAGGGTGAAATAAGTCAATAAACGAAAAGAGGATACAGAACTGCTCCGGGGGCCAGGTTACAACCCATAAACCAAACAAGGACCGGGGTTGTAACCCTTCGCCTGAACAGAACTGGACCCCCGATCGTTATTGTTAAGGCCAGTATAAATAATCATGCTATTGAAGTAAAATAAAATATGACGAGCATGGCATGGGGAGCAGTAAGACAATAAACGAAGAGAGGACACAGAACTGCTCCGGGAGCCAGGTTACAACCCTTAAACCAAACAAGGACCGGGGTTGTAACCCTTCGCCTGAACAGAACTGGTCCCCTGATCATTATTGTTAAGACAAACATAAATAATCATGTCTTATCATAATCTTGCACAGGATCAGGACAAGTCGAAGCTGGACTAGACTTCATTCAATCAATCACGGCCAAGCAAAGAGTACGGCTTGATACTTTAACTAACTAGGGTTATCACAGGCCTAGTTACTAGCAAATGCAATGAGATTATCCCAACAGCCACAAGCCCTGCAGACCATCCAGGTTATCCATGTCGAATATCCGTTTATGAAGGGTGCAACACGTGACTGTGTGCTGGAAATGTGCCCTAGTCGTCGGTAGGCTACAAGTCTACTTAGTGCGTCCAGATAACGGGATTGCCTGTAGCTGAAAAATATCTTCATGACTACTGAATTATTCTAATTTATTAGCCTTAGTCAATTTTTGTAGGTATCCTTGACCGTGGTACTCAGGGAGCCTTATCCTAGACATGATGCAAGGCAGTACTGGTTTATTTATACAAACACAATCGCCCACGGTGTTCAGGTCATTCATACTTGTCATGACATGCTAGCCGTTGTAACAGCCTTCGAGATATATATATCATGTCATGTTCACTGTCAGGAGTGCGCCACGACGGGCCACTATCACGTCATGTCATTTGTCAAAAGTGTACCACAACGGATCACCAGCGTGTCAAGAAACATATTTAAATTAACAAGGCACCAACATACATGTAGCACTAAATAATCAAAAGAGGGTGCATGGACGGCAGGAGGAGTCATGCGGCACAGGGGGCAGGGCGCATGCGGCTGAGAGCCATGCGGCTGAAAATAAAGAGAAGTTCCTGTGGCCACGAAAATTCATGCGGCCACGAAAATTCATGCGGCCACGGAAGTTCATGCGGCCACGGAAATTCATGCGACCACGGAAGTTAATGCGGCCACGGAAGTTCATGCGGCTGTGGAACTGTTCTTCTTCTCTATTATTTCGAGAAGAAGAACCATGCAAGCCATGGCTTCCAAGCTTCATAAAACCTTCATCTAGAGTCCAAATCCGAACTTCCATAGGTCAAAATGGGGCAGAATGAAATTCTCTACAACATGGTACCATCAGAACTTGATAATAACAAGATTAAATATATCAAAACCCAAGAAATTCGAAAATGAAATAAACTTAGATCTACAAGAAATGAGCCATGGAAATTAGAAATACTAAGTATTAAAGTGTGTTAGAATCTCATGAGGAAGAGAATGGAACAATAAAAATGAAGTTCCTCCATGAAGCAAGCTGCACTTGCCTAAGCTCTCTTCCTGGTAGGTAAAAAAGTAATGGTGGAGAAGAAAAAGAGTAATGAAGAGGGAGAAAGAGTTGGGCTAATAAATGGGGATGGTGGTGGTAGGTAAGGGTTCTCTCCTTGGTTCATGATGAACCAATAAACAACCCAAGCCGAACCAAGCCAACCCAAACAAGCCGAACCAAGCCAGGAGACATAAAATACGAGTCAAGATACGTATACATATTCCAAATACGTAATATGAACCACGGTCATTACAACTCTGCCCACCTTAAAAGAATTCTGTCTTCGAATTTAATTAAGAGGCTAGAGCGGCAAGGACAAGCTATACTAATCGCAAGCTATAACAAGCAGTCTATCATGCAGTCATTTATTCAAGCAAGAATTGAAAGCATAAGGCATAAGGAAGACATTATACCTTACGAGTCAAACAGGTCGGGATATCGTGATCGGATATCATCCTCACGCTCCCACGTCGACTCACCCAAAGAGTGATGACCCCAAGCAACACGGACTAAATTAATAGTCTTGTTCTTGAGTATCTTCTCTCTTCGGTCCAATATAGACACGGGCCTCTCCTCATACGAAAGGTTGGTACTAACAACCAATTCCGAATGATCCAGGATGTGGCTCGGGTCCGGAATATATCGTCGTAGTTGGGATACATGGAACACGTCATGCACCTCACGTAGCAACGATGGAAGAGCGAGACGATATGATACATCACCTACTCACTCCAGAATGTCGAACGGCCCTATATACCTAGGACTAAGCTTTCCCCGTACGCCGAAATGAATGACGCCACGGTTAGATAAAATCCTCAGGAATACATGGTCGTCGACAGAAAACTCAAGAGGGCGTCGATGAGAATCGGCCTAATGACGCTGGCGATCTTGGGCAACTCGAAGATGATCTCTGACTCTCCTGACCACTTCAATGGTCTGAGCAATCATTTCTGGACCGAGCACCTGTCTCTCTCCGATATCGTCCCATGCTAGCGGGGATCGACACTTCCTACCATACAGTGTCTCGAACGGTGCCATCTAGATACTGGTCTGGAAACTGTTGTTGTATGAGAACTCCACCAGGTGCAGGTGATCTTCCCACGATCCACCGAAGTCGAGCGTACAAGATCTCAACATGTCTTCCAAGGTTCGTATGGTACGCTCTGACTGACCATCTGTCTGCGGATGATAAGCTGAGCTGAACTGGATGCGAGTTCCCAAACTCTCTTGCAGACTACGCCAAAAGTGTGACGTAAATCTTGAATCTCTGTCCGAGGTGATACTGACTAGTACACCGTGAAGTCTGACGATCTGCCTGAGGTACATCTCTGCTAGCTGAGCCGTCGACTGACCAACTCTGAATGGGAGAAAATGAGCCACCTTCGCGAGTCTGTCTATAATAACCCAAATAGCATCTCTGCCAGCCGGGGATCTAGGTAATCCAGTCACGAAATCCATGGTTATATGCTCCCACTTCCATTCTGGAATTGGCAAGGGCTCAAGAAGTCCAGCTGGCCTCTATGTTCAGCTTTAACTTATTGGCAAACCAAACATCGAAAGGCAAACCGGGCTATCTTCCTCTTCATGCTATTCCACCAAAAGTGCTGACGAATATCACGGTACATCTTCGTACCGTCGGGATGAATGGAATATTGCGAACTGTAAGCCTCTGTCATGATCTCCTGTCTGATATCTCCACTGGGTAGACAAAGATGCTTCCATGTCGAAGTGTACCATCTTTATGGATACATAACTTTGGTCTTTGTCCTGTCTCACACTCTGCTCTGAGTCGTTGAAGCTTGGAATCTGCTGACTGTGCCATCCGGATCCTCTCGACTATAGTGGACTGAACTTGCATGCTGGCCATCAATGCCACACTGGTAGGAAGGATAACTTCTATTCCCATCTTCTGAAGATCTGCTAACAGCTCTGGTTGCGCTATTAGGAAATAAACTTCAGCTCTCCTGCTCAATACATCTGCTACAACGTTGGCCTTTTCTAGGTGATACGGCAGGTTGACTTCATAATCCACAAGTAGATCTAGCCACCTTCTCTGACGCATGTTAAGATCCTTCTGAGTGAAAACATACTTCAGGCTCTTATGGTCGATAAAAATCTCCACCCTATCTCCATACAAGTAGTACCTCCACAACTTAAGCGCAAATACTACTGCTGTCAGCTCCAAGTCATGGGTTGGGTAATTCCTCTCATGATCACGAAGTTGACGTGACGCATAAGCTATTACCTTCCCATGCCGCATCAAAACACATCCTAAGCCTCTGCCTGAAGCATCACAATGCATCGAGAATCCTCCGGTTCCATCTGGAAGTGTGAGAATGGGTGTCGTCATCAAGCCTCGCTTCAACTTCTCAAAAGAATCCTGGCACTCTGCTGTCCAAACAAACTGCACATCCTTGTGGGTCAACTGGGTCAATGGCGCTGAAATTCGAGCAAAGTCTGAAATAAATTGCCGGTAGTAGCCGACCAAACCAAGGAAACTGCAAACTTTTGCAACTGTGCGGGGTACTGGCCACGTCTCAATAGCTACGATCTTCTGGGGATCCACTTCTACTCCTCCTCTAGTGATGATATGACCCAAGTACGAAATACGATCGAGCCAGAACTCGCATTTACTGAACTTGGCATACAATTGGTGCTCTCTGAGAATCTGAAGAATCACACGGAGATGCTTCTCATGCTCCGCCTCACTCTTGCTGTAGACCAGGATGTCATCTAGGAACACAATCATGAACTGATCCAAGTAGGGCATAAAAATGCGATTCATGAGGTCCATGAATACTGCTGGCGCATTGGTTGCTCCAAATGGCATAACAAGGAACTCCCAATGCCCATATCTCAATCTAAAAGCTGTCTTCGGGATGTCCTGCTCTCTGACTCTGATCTGATGATATTCTGAGCGCAAGTCGATCTTCGAGAATACTGTTGCCCCCTTGAGTTGATCAAACAAGTCATCTATCCTCGGGAGAGGGTATCTGTTTTTGATTGTCACTGAGTTCAAGGTACGATAATCTATACATAATCTGGACGTACCATCCTTCTTTTTCACAAGAAGCATCGGGGCTCCCCAAGGCGATCCACTAGCACGAGTGAATCCCTTGGTTCTGAGTTCTTCAATCATCTTGTACAATATCTCTAGCTTTGACGGTGCCATCCTGTAGACTCTCTCTGACACTGGAGCTGTCCCGAGAATCAAGTCGATGGTGAACTCAATCTCCCGCTCTGGCGGCATCCCTGGAAGCTCTTCTGGGAAAACATCTGGAAACTCTTCAACTATCCGGGGTAACTGCACGGCTGCTACCGCCATCCGCAATACTGGAGGAGAAGGTTCAACTTCGCCTCGGGAGAAAAAAAACTTTGGCTCACCTGGAATGCTAAAAACAATCCTGCCAAGATGGCAGTCTATCCTAGCATACTGGTCCCTCAACCAATCCATCCCTAAGACCACATCATAATCGACCATCGGGAACTCTATCAATCTAGCGGGGAATTCTCTACCGCTAACTACGATCCGACACGAGAAAAACATTCTATCTACTCCCACAAGTCCGTTACCAGTAAGTATATTGAGCCTTACTGATAATGACTCGGGCTCCAGTCCTATCCATGTCGCGAATCGTGCAGACATAAATGAATACGATGCACCAGAGTCAAATAATACTGAAGCTGGAAAGGTGTTGACGAGAATAGTACATGCCACTACCTCACCTGGTGCTATTCCTTCTTCTCCCATGGTCAAGGCCAGCACTTGACCATGCCCTCTGGGTGCAGGTCCCCTCTGCTGAAAACTTCTCTGCCTGCTCTGGATCAGGACTTGGGCTTGGGCATACTGCTGCGGTCTCTGCTGCTGGAATGCCTGGGACTGCGTCGGCAATAGCCTCGAAAACGGGTACTGCTGCTGCTGCTAGACTGGTACTGGTCCTCTAACTGAAGGACTAGAGAAGGCTGATGAAGATGAACTCCCCCTGTTCGGGCAGTTCCCAACCCAGTAGTCCGGGCACCACAAACTAAGCACAAACCCTGTGCTCTACGACACTCCGATACCACATGCCCTGGCTTTCCGCAGTGTGAACATCCCTATGCGGAAGACTGCTTCTGCTTCTGCTGCTGAGGGTGCGGCGGGGTTGAATGCTGAACCGACGTCACTGAGGCCACCCGCCTCGAAGCTCCAATGGTCAAAGCCCTGACTGCCGGGGCTGGTGCTGAAGACTGATTCATCTGGTTATGGGATCGCTTCCGACCTCCGGTCCTATCCATAATCCTCTGGGAGGTATATTCATGCCTTCTGGCTGCTCTCAATACTGCATCAAAAGTCTGATGCTCAAACTGCTCCACGGCTAATAAAATCACCAGGTGAAGTCCCTGCTAGAACCGCTGGGCTCTGTCGAACTCGGTCGCTACCAAGGTAGGAGCAAACCGACTGAGTCTCGAAAACTCGGCCACATATCCGTCGACCATCCTGTCCATCTGCTTCAGATTGGTGAACCTCGTCTGTAGGTCATATCGAGCTACAACATCGAAATACTTGGTCTGAAATCTCTCCCTGAATACTGTCCATGAAATAGGGGCCACTAATCCAACGGCCTGCACCTCCCACCAGCTGCGGACAAGATCCAATAACTGCAGGCGCACCACGGCCACCTTCTCGGCTTCTGGAGTCATGGCTGCTTCTAGAATCACCTTTGTGTCCTGAAGCCAAGCATCAGCAGCGATAGCATCTTCACTGCCGTCGAAGAAGGAAGGGTTCAAGCGCTTGAAGCTGTTGGCCG